>PVLA01013524.1:0-36366 GCA_004027455.1 Hydrochoerus hydrochaeris
GCCCCCGCTTCTTTATAAGCCAGGAACATTGTTCAATAAACGAGGTTTGATTGGGAAACTTCAACTTGCCTCCGTCTCTCTCTCTTCAGCCTGCCCCCACCCCGTTTTCCTTCCTCTAGGGGAAAACTCACGCATTGGTCTGCAGGCCGGATCAACTTTGAATTTTAAATTTCCCTATATAAGATCAGTAAGAGTTGTAATATTTTGATGAAAGACATAAACCTGAACATAATGACTTTAAATGTGTCTTGCTCTTGTTTTCTATTCCAGAAACATCATATGTGGCTTCTGAGTATCTTTAGAACCAAATGATTTACCTTACTATTTATTTCCTCCTTATAATATATGAATAGCTATATTAAAGCTTGAAGTCCTGATTAGAGTATTTTTAGCTTTAACTAATGTCTTCTACAGCATCTGCTCTAGTAATTACAGTCACTGGCACTGACCACAGTCTGTCTCAGTTCTTTGGTGAGTTGACTAGGAATAATTTTTCTTCTCATTGTTATTCAAAGTTCTACTTTTTCGTGGTAGGCTTATGTCTGTTTACTGAAATGAACTTTAAAAAAAAATTAATGTACGAGAAAACACTAGTTCTTTTTCTAGCTTCTCATTCTTTCAGCTTAGCATGAAGATTTGTCAAGCCACCTAATCTCCCAGGATCAGCACAATTTTCCTCATAAATTAAACTGTCTGGTTTGGTAAACTACATCTCCCTTTATTTTGACTAAAAAAACTTGTACAAGTTATTTTTTTTTTCTAAATTTATTCTTCCTTTTTGGATATGTCAAGTTTACCACCTCAATCTCTTTGATTTTTTTTTTATGGTAACTAATTTCTATCTAACTACTCAGAGTTACAGCAAATCTCAAAATTTCAAGTTTTTCATATGGTACCTGCTTTCTGAAATACCTTTACTCCTAGTCTACCTAGCTCCAGTGTATTCACTTGTTTAATTGTAAAACATTGTCTCAAGAGGTATGAATATCATCAAAATACAAAATACGCATCGACCCCACTACCCCAAAAATTTGAAACTAGGGGTAGAGGAGGGTGAGGCAAGGGGAATGTTGGGGAAAATGATTAAAACAGGTTATGTGCAGGTATAAATGTGCCAGAGTGAAATGTATTACTCCATATAATGAATACACACTAGTAAAACTGGGAAGGAAGGAAAAAAAGAGAGAAGGAGAGAAGTGGGGAGAGAGACAGAGAGACAGAGACAGAGACAGAGAATGGCTTCATGACAGTCTTTGCTCTCCATCTTGGATCCTACCAGACCATAGGCATGTGTAGGGGGCAGGGAGCACAGAGAAGAGATCTCAACCCTGTTTGATATGAAGGGCAAAAGGAGTAGCACCAACTCAAAAAGTATCCACCCTTTAAAGTTTTCCCTAAGTGACCACCCTTCATGTTCATAATGTTAATAAAAAAGTTTGTATGCAGCTTTTTCAAATTCATCTTATTTCTGTTTTATTATTTAGTAAGCTTGTCTGCAGAACAGTTTGTTTCTATAGTTCTATAGGCAGGACCATGTCAAGCAGGAGAAAGTCACAAAGATTTGAATTGTTTTCACCTTAAAGATTAAATAGAGAGTGCCAAAAAAAAAATAGTATACACACTTCAGGAAAGCAAAAAGTTGCATAAATATTTTAATACTTTTATCTATGGGGTACCCAAAAAGCTATTGTGTATCACAGAAAAACCACTACACTTAAAGAAGAAACTGAATATAAATGTGGAACAATCACAAACACCGAGGTTACCCAGGCAATAGTTCTCCATACAAATAAATGTCTAGAAGCTAATGACTACCTCTGTGAGCACCTCTTACAATTGTAGAAGCCAAAGGTAACTTATACTAATCTCATGATGTCTCAATGATTTTAGTTTTAAAATATTTATAAGAGTTTTTCCTTTTTTGAGTGTTTATACATTTTTTGGCAAACTCCATAAGATCTTCCTAAAGAGTTGAGGTGGTAGGAGCCTGTTTTAAGCTGAATATTTCAAAGAGAAATTGCATAAACCTATAAGGAATATTGTAAATAACAGGCTGACAAGGAGATATGACTTGATGCCTTCTCAGATAACTTCAGATTATATGAAAATTTAAAAATTTATGTGCCTTATACTATCCATATGAGGCTTTATCCTTGATGTTCAAAATATTCAAAAATATAAAATGTAAGTTTATTATCTAATGAAGATTATTTGCTCTTTTCATCAAATCTGATCATACACTGTAAAAAGATGAAACTGATAATCATGATTACTGTTCATTAAATCTCTACTGTGCTCCATACACAATGCTGAGTGCTTAGAAAATTTACTCATTGATCTTGACTCCAAAACATCCTACAAGATGTGGTTAGGTAACTCACCCAAAGTCACACAGAGAATAATGGCTAAACCTTCTACCCTGGTCTGACTCTACATTGTATGAGTGGACTTCATGACATTGATTTAAAAAACAATAATGTTCAAATATTTACAAATGCTTGGTACTTGAATAACATTGTGTACGTAGGTACAATAAAAATAAATATAAACTATACTTCATTCAGGAATTGAACTATACAATTAGGAAAAAAAGACATTATATGATCAAAAGTTTAACTTCACAACTAAGTGCAAATGATGAGCACAACAAATAAAACTTACAGTAGTTGCCATCCTAGGTTATAAAATATGTTTACTTCTTAATCAAATAGAAAATTATATTTTCTACTTTCAGTTCAATTTGGGAATCAAGATGTAAAATGTCTAAATAATTTTCTTCCTCATAGTTGAAGGATTTATACAGGTGGTTTTAACTGAAAAGGTCAAGAAAATGCTCTGAACTTGCTGGTTTTCGCATGTAAAATTTCCCTGTTGATTTACAAGCTGCTATTTGCACAACATGATATTACACATTCTTCTCTTAGACTCATAACATGCTTGCTCAGGAGTGACCCCACTACCCCAACCTGCTGCCCACCAGCTGCTTGCTCTCTGCTGCTGCCACCACTGTCTTTACAATCCTTACCAGGCTGTGTTGTTTCAATGGAACTTTCAGTTGTTTTCATACTCAGTGATATTTGAATCTAAATACCTTCATAGTACATGGATGCCTGTGGGGGAGGGAATAAGAAGCAGAAGTGAACATGGAGAGAAGCTGAGCTTTGATGCTAGACAACAACAGGTCTGGATGAAAGGCATATGGGCACACAGTGTAAATACTTGTACCACATGCTAATCCTGCCACCTCGGAGTTCTACCAGGGATGATGTATTAACTTCACGAAACAGTTTGGCCACTTGATGTTAGACAGCTTGTGTTGTCAGCCAAGCCCATCGTCCTTTCTGTATAACTGCAAACTGCTTCTGTTCTTGTTTTACTAGGAATGGAAAAATACTCATTCACCCAATCAACAACTTGCATAGTATGTACCTGAGGCCATTCTAACCTCTTTTAGCAAATACACTGCACAGATGGCACAGCAGAGACAATTGAGAATTCTGTGTTATTTTATTGAGTTTGAAGAATTCATTTTCCTGAGTCCTTCTGGTTTTTGCATGAGCACCATACTGGTCAATTATGTGACACAAACGATTATCTCTGCATTCTTTAGGATAGCACCAACTTCCATGCCTCTGGAATGAAGTTTGGTTTTGATTTCTGGCTTGATTGGACTGAAAAGAGACTTTCTAAGACCCAAGTAGACTTTTCTGAAATAACCAACTTTACATTTAAGAAATCAAATTCTAGTGCTTGGAAACTACCACTTACTTCTCTTCTGAATATACATTTATTGGCTCCACTGTGCCTGGATCTTAACCAGGGCATTATTTATTACCTATCCCACATAAGCCCATCTTGATCAAGGGCCTTTTAATGATATTTTAGGTTCCCAGGATTAGAGACAGTTAAGATCTTTTGTCTAGTAGCCCATGAAATATTTGTGCATTCTCCTCTCACTAGTGGACATTGTACCCATGAAAGTGCATAGGTCCCTTTAGGGCAGCACGCAATTTTTTTTTTTACCAAATTTACTTGCTATAATCTCTCAGGGTTCTTTTTGGTATGTGAAACATTAGACAGTGGGATATAGCTTCAAAACTAGACGAGTTGTGGAAACTGGAGAAATTAACCTCAGACACAAAATCATCTACTTTATTTACTATTGCAGATTGAGTAATAACTTTGTCACTCAATGTGAAAACTGAATTTACCTACTAAGTGACTTCTATTATTTGTGAATTATATCATCTCCATTTCGATTAAGGAACTGATATTTCAGTCCTACCCTACCAAGGGAGCACCATTACTGTTAGTGACTTTGGTGCCAGTCTCAACAGCGCATTTTAAATATGTCCTTGACAAGTGGTGCAGGCAGAGGGTTCTGCCATGAAATATGTTCTTCTAGTACATTTTCTAGCCTCATATAGTAAATCTACTGTAGCACACTCATTTTTTTCTCCTTTGAATGCATGTTGTGACCACTGAGAAATATTCAAATTCAGCTTCATTTAGTACAAATCATTCATTGTTAGTCTGTGCTTCTAAGATTCATCCTAACAGTGAATTTGCATTATCTCCTAGGCCCTTTCCAGAGTATTAAATCTAGTATCCTGGGAAAGTACTCATAATCCAAGTTAGTAACTTTTCCCTCATCCAAACTTATACATTGGCCCTCTTAAACAAATATTCCCAGACTTTTGGTCACTATATCATATGTATTTTCTTGAATTCTGCTTCATGCTTGCAAGGTCTTAAGCTCTTTGAGGATACAGTCATTTCTTCCTTATTAGACTCAGTACATTTTCTAGATGGACTATTCTGTGACTTAACTATAGACACAGACCTTGTGATTAAAAGATCCTGAAAAAGGCTCATGGTGCATGGAAGCAGCAACTTCATTACCTTTTTTTTTTTGTACTAAAGATCAAACTCAGGACCTCCCATTTACCAGCCAGGTACTTATGACACTGAGCTAAATCCTCGTCCCTTCATTACTCCTAAGAAAAAGAGAGTAAATCAATTCAGTAGGAAGATCTGGGCCGTTTTAGCACTGACTTCATACAGTTGCACCTTGGTATTTTTTGTTAATTTGTTCAGGAGGAAAAATAAAACAAGCACCAAATTATTCTTCCCAGAAAGGGTAGTGTTATGGCTTTATAGGCAAATGTTCCTACAAAGTGTCATGCACTCATAAGTGATGCTTTTTGGAGGTGGCTAGATCATAACTAGATTAGTCTACTAATTAGTTTACTATAGCTGTGAGTGATAGAATTACTGAAGAGGGAAGTCCCACCCTGATTGTGGGTGGCATCAACCCATAGGCTTGTAGCCTAGATAGAACATAAAGGGGAAAACAGGTAGGCTGCCTACCTTTCTCCTGCCTGCCCTGCCATAGACTGTTTCTCTTCTGCCCTGTCCCTCTGCCATAATGTCCTGCCTTACAGCTAGCTGACTATGAACTAAAACATTTACAAACTATGCATTAAAATAAGTCTTTCTTCCTTTTACTTGTGGGTGTCATGTATTTTGTCTCAGGAGTGACAAAATAAGTAAGACGGGTAGTGAGTCACAAGGAAGTTGACACCCACAAGTTCTAGCTTACACATTAAACAACAAGCAAATGACTAGGGCCAGAACAAAATTTTCATGTCAGAATGTATTGGGTAGCAAATTCAATGATTTTAAAAACATTCAAATGTCAAGATAGAACTGTATTCATTATTGCCCCCATATTTTTCAAATTCATGACACATTACAAAGGTAATGTCATACTTTTCCATTGACATACTATATGAGAATTAGAAGAAGCTGGTAGTAGAAATTGAAAAGAAAAAAAGAATTTATTCATTTAAAAATATTTATTGATCACCAATAAATGTGCCAGATCATGTTTAAAATGCTAGCAATACAATTATCAGTGAGCAAAGTAGAAAAACACTAAGAATGTGGAATGACACATGATGTTAAATAAATACGGTAAATAGGAGAAAAGTAAATGATAAAATATAGAAAATGTGCTTTGGGGAAAAATTGAGCAAGGTAAGAAAAAGATAGTGTGACTGTAGTAACTTCGAATTAATTGGTAAATATAGTAAGCATATCAGAATTTTAGGTTTGAACAGAAATTTAATTAAGAGATGAATCATGGATATATAGAGTGCTAGCATTTGCTTCCAAGCTCCAATTGCCATGGAGTAATTTAAAGAGAACAAGGTGATGAGTATAAGCCAGTAGGTCACATAAGAGACCTAAGAATAGAGAAACTCCAAGCTTAGGATCCACAGTCTGTTCCACTGAGCAATAAACCTGTGTGACACTTGCCCCAGGAGCGTCACAAAGCCCTCTACAAAATCCTTCAGAGTAACGAGAATCAGTGTATCTTCTCACAAAACTTACATAAAGATTATATATCCATAAGAAACTGCCTCCCAAGAGAAATTATTTCTTTAGAGTAATTCAATATAAACTTAATTGGAGTGCATTCTGGGAGAGAACAGGAAGAGAAGATTTAGACATAACAATATTTTTAGAAGAATTTATGTTTAGAGGAATTTCTTTGTTAAGAGAGGCAGACAGCTAATATAATAACAGGAAAGGAAAGGCATACAAGTTCACATTCTTAAAGCTAGAAGAGACAAAAAATATTTGTATGCTGATGTTGGGACTTCAGAGAGGTGGCTGAGCTTTTGATTTTTTGAGACAAGTTCTCACTATGTTACCCAGGCTGGCTTCAAGCTCACAGTAGTCCTCCTGCCTCAGCTTCCTGAGTGCTGGGATTGTAGGGATACAATAATACACCTGGCTGATGTTGATCTTTTAAAGAAGGCAAAAAATTTAGCAGACAGGATAGAAATTTGGTGTGGCACTGCTTTTGAATAAAGGAATAAAGTCACTGGAAAATGTTTTAACTTTAAGGTTTCAATTATAACAGAAGAGATAATAAGAATGCAGATGGAATATATAAATAGATATTTAATTAAGCATTATGGGAGTGTATCTGTGAAGGTGTCTTGGGTGAGATAAAATTTGATTTGTAAACTTAGTAAAGCCCACTTCACTTCCCAATGTGAGTGGACTGTTTTCATTCCACAAAAGTCTTGAATAGAGAAATAAATGCAGAATAAGAAAGAATTTGTTCTTGTCCTGAATTCTAAAAAGGACATCAATCTTTTCCTATCTTTTGACTTAAGCTGAAACTTATACCATCAACATTCCCTTGTCTCTCTCCAGTTTAAGAACTGAAAATTCTACCCAGAAACCCACTCACATCCAGTAACTATCTCTGAGCCTCACAGAGACCTGAAGTCTGCATCCAGTCATCCCAGAACCTTCACTGAGGCCAGTGTGTTTTGGAAGCCTGCACCAAGATAACCAAGATAACCTGCTGACACCAGGGAACTATCTCTGAGGCCCATGGGGACAAGGAGTCCTTGCCAAGTGACACACAGTCATCCAGGAATCTCTACTTGAGGCAGGCAGGGCTTGAGAGTCTGTGCCCGGAGAACTTCCCACACCCAGGAATGATATCTGCATCCCTCAGAGACTTGAAGTACATTACTAGTGACCCACAGTCATTCAGAAAACCTCAGTGAGGCCTAAGGAGGTTTGGAAGTCTGTGCCCAGCAACCCACCCACACCCAAGAACCATGTCTGAAGCCTGCAAGGACTGGAGCCCATGCCCAGTGACCAGCAGTGATCTAGAAATCCTGGTAAGGCCTGCAAGAACTAGGAATCTGTTCTCAACACCCCACAGTGATCAAGGAACAATCTTTGAAGCCCACAGAGATCCGAAATCTGGGCTCAAAGACCCACAGCCATCAGTAACTCTCAGTGACTCCCACTACAAGACAGGCTACCTGCACAGGAAGCAACTAGGATTTGACATCTGCCTGATTCAGAGGAACACAGGAAAATGCAAGAATTAAACAATAGAATGCAACCTCAAACTTCTAGCCCATCCAGCTCAATTATAGGAGACAAGAAATGGATGAAATTGGAAATGAGACATATGAAATTTCTGAAATGATAGCAAAACAAGTAAAGAAATAACTCCAGGAATCTGTAAAGGAAATCAGATCGGAAATAATCTCTCAGGTAAAAATAGAAATGATAATCATAATGAAAGAATTGATGAGTATATTCAGAGAAGACATAGATTAAAAAAAATAGAGGAACATAGGAAAATGATGGAAACCTCCAGTGAACAATACAGGAAACAATAGGAATACATGAAACAGATTGAAAGAAATATCCAGGAAAGCAAAAATTCCATTGAAAGTTGCAATACTGCATACATAAAATTGAAGACAGACTCTCAGACCTTGAGGATAGGACTATGGCTAATGCTCATGAAAGGAAAGATCTCCTAAAAACAACAAGGAATCAGGAAATAACAATTCAACAACTGCAAGATGATGCAAATAGAAACAATATAAGAATGATAGGTGTCAATGAAAGTGGAGACAATACAAATGACATAAAAATATTATTTGTAGAACTAATAGCAGACAATTTCCCAAACATGGGAAAGGAAACTGATACAAAGATAAGCAAGGCATATAGAACTCCAAAATGCATTAACCATATGTCACTACATACTTCTTAGGGAAAAACTTCAAGAGGAAGTGATAATAATCATAACTAAATATAGGAGCACCCAATTATGTAAGACAAATAATTATTGACAAGAAAAACCAAATAAGCAATGATACAATTATAATGAGAGACCTAAAAACCCCATTGTCACAAAGAGATTGATCAACTGGACAAAAAATCAGCAAAGAAATAACAGAATTAAATCAAACTTGTGAACAAATGGACTTAGTAGTCGTACAAAGTCTCCCATCCAAGGACATCAGAATACACATTCTTCCCTCAGTTGCACATGTGCTATTCTCTAATACAGACCCTATACTAGTCCATAAAAAATACTTAAGTAATTGTAAAAGAATTGAAATTATCCCAGGTATATTATCTGATCATAGTGCAATGAAATTGGAAATTAATGACAAAAAAGCCACTAAAGCTCCATAAACACATGGAAATTAAATAGCACCCTACAGAACAACCAATGAGTTACAGAGAAATTTTTTTAATAGAAATTAAACAATATGTACAATCAAATGAAAATGCAAGTACAACACACCAGAACCTATAGGACACAATGAAAGCAGCCCTCAGAGGGAAATGTATAGCAGTGAATTCTCATGTCAGGAAAATAAACAAACTAATGTTGCACCTCAGACTTCTAGAAAAAGAAGAATAAGTCAAGCCTGAAGTCCAAAGAAATTATAATGGTCAGAGCACAAATTAATGTAATTGAGACTAAGAAAACAATACAAAAAATTAATTAATTGACAAGTTGGTTCTTTGAAAGAATAAATAAAACTGATGAACACCTAGACAAACTTACCAAAAAAAGGATATAACTCAAATTCATGCAATAAAAAATAAAAAAAGTAAAATCACAGATCATCAATACCTAATTTGAAAACCTTTAATCTCATAGGATCAAGAAAACAGAAAAATGGACAGATTCCTAGAAATATATGAATATCAAAACTGGATCAAGAAATAGAAGACTTCTGGTAACCCAATATCAGTTAATGAAATTGAAAATCTAATTAAAAACTTACCAACAGCAAAAAAAGCCCAGGTCCTGATGGATTCACTGCTGAATTCTGTAAGAAATTTAGAGATGGTGTAATAACAATACTCCTCAAACTCTTTAATGAAGTTGAAAGGGAAGCAATTCTCCTAGTTCATTCTGGGAGGCAAATATTACCCTCATACCAAAATCATAAGATGACCCAAACAAAAAAGAAAATTGCAGGTCAATATTGCTAATGAACACAGATGTGAAAATTCTCAATAAAATACCAGTAAACAATAGGTAGAAAATCATCAAGAAGATTATACCCCACAACCAAGTGGGATTCTTCCTAGGAATGCAGGAATGATTCAAAATATGCAAATTAATAAATATAATACACCATATTAAAAGAGCAACAGACAAAAATCACGTGATCATCTCAAGAGATGCAGAAAAAGCCTTTGATAAATTCCAATACCCCTTCATGGGAAAAACTCTAGATAAGACCAGGGGTTTAGCTCAGTGGCATGAGCACCTACCTGGCAAGTGCAAGGTCATGAGTTTGATCCCAAGTACCAAAAAGAAAAAAAAAAAAAAAAACTCTAGATAAAATTGGAACTATGGTCTATTATCACCACTCCAATTCAGTAGAGTTCTAGAAACATTAGCTATTAGACAGGAGCTATTAGACAGGAGAGAGAAATAAAAGTAATAAAAATAGAAAAGGAAGAAGTTAAATTATCATTATTTTCAGATGACACGATACACTACATAGAAAACCCCAAAAACTCCATTGAAAGACTTCTAGACTTAATAAACAAATTCAGCAGCAATGTCAAACAAATTCAGGTACAATGTCAATACTCAAAAATCAGTGAGTACTCCTGTGTGCAAACAACAAACTGTTGCAAATGTATTCTCTGGCCAACTTTAACCATGACTTACACAGGGAATCCTGAGAAGCAGTATCAGCTTAGCTGAGGTGATCCAGTAAATGGCTAGAACACAGGCTCTTGAAAGAGCTGCAGATGAAAATCTTTAAGCTGAAAACCAAGCTTCCGTTAGAGCAAGAGAATAAAGAAACTTTCAGAGAAATTAGGACAAATCCTGAGTTCTAGTGGAAATTCCAGAAGCATCTCTGTAAGTGGAAAAGCAGTGGAATTAGAACAAAATAGGGAATGCAAGCAGTTAACTGATGGTGTGGAGCAGGGACTGCACCTTGGGAGACTGGCGCTTCTGAGTCACACAGAGAAGAACAATGGTGGACAATGAGAGTCATCCTGATTGCACTCTAGGCAGACTGTGATGAGGAGGCTTTGATGATTTTTTTTTCTGTGCAATGGCAATAACTAAAACCTTTATTAGATGTACTATGACTTTTAAATAGCAACAATTTGAAAACTGGCAGTATAAATTCAAAGAGCAGTAAAATCTGAAATTTAAAACAATATATCAAATACTACAGGACAAAGAATGATAAAGGTGAGAACATTAATACTATTCAAGAGCATGTCTCTGTATGCAATGTTAGATATACACAACCTCTCCATTTTTATTTTATTGATTTTATGTAATAGTAAAATCCCTTTAAACAACTAGGGTATATAGTTGATGTCCAACACAGGAGGAGGACATAGAAGCACTTGATTCATGGTTTGCATCCACACATTTTAGATAGAGAATTTTTTTCTAAGATTTTGTAGTAAATTCATAAATGTGGAATATAATTTTATTCCTTCAATCTGATTCTCTGATGATAGGGGATAGAGCAGGTGGGATGTCCAGGGCTCCTCGTTCAGAGGGCCTGGATGGGTGATTTTACTTCAAATTCTTATTAATCTTGACAAAAATGACCAGTTCAAGGGAAGTCAGCTTTTATTTTACCATGTGCCTATTAAGATTTTTTTCAAATGTCATTATTTTATGTTATCTGCTCTTGTCTTCAGTTATCATTAAAACTGCCATAGACTATTTTTCTCCTTCAGTATTTACATTTTGAAAGTGTTTTTATGATCAAATACATTGGGATTTTTTTAGTGAAGCAAAGGTCTAAATGCCAGCCAACTTAAGATCATTGTGAACTTGCCAACATCAGAAAGGAAATAAAATAAAATTTTAGTTGTGTCTCAAATTTTTCATAAAAAGAATAAATTATTATGTTTTATTTCCTCATATCGAAAATATATTGAAAATAGTGTAAGGTTCAATTAAATCCTAATAGGATAGATCAACAGTTTTTAAATTCCTTTGAAAAATAAAACAAAAACATTAAGCCTATTAAATACTTTCTAAAGATATTATTTACAAAGTTAAAGAAAATGGGACATGAAATATCCGTGCAAAAAGTTATTTTAACAAAGTTTTGGAACTTGAAAGTCCTCTGTTTATGCATACTAACACATCAGCAATTCCCAAAATCCCCATTCTCTTTCTTTTAACTCTAACATTGGTGTGGTTCACATTTTTAAAAAGTAGCAAAGTGAAAAAATAACTTTAACTTTCAAAAATTTCAAAATGTGACCCTCAGTATAGCTAAACTTCCAAATAATGGCTTTCTTCTTTGTTCTTGGTACTTTCTTAAATCACCCAAGACTGACTGAAATAATTTATTAAAACCTAAGACACCCTAAAATTACCTCCATTTATCTACCTTCATCACTATTAACATCTTTACCCTTACTCCAAAATTTAGCTGCTGAAAAAAAAAAATAAAATAAATAAGGCTACTCTCAATGTTTGAGGCTTTGCATAGCCCACTTTTTTTCTCCTTGGACTTACTTTCTTTTCATATCTTCATTAAATCCAAAAACACATTTTCAAGTCTTGAATAAAATGTATTCCTTATCCTTCATAAATCGATATTTATTCCTAGATCTGGGCCAATTGTCCCCACCTTGATGTACAGGTTGCACTTTGCTGATACTTCACTTTGAAATAAGCAAAATTTGACATATATTTATACAAGAAGTCACTGGAAAAAAAAGACAAAGTGATAGCCATCTTTAAATCACTAAATAGCTATTTTGTAAATGTCTATTAAATGTAGTTATGGTAGGTTTTGTCTTCATCTTTTCAAGTTGGTTGCAGGCACATTTTAGGAGCAAGGAGGAAGAAGTCAGGAGAATTTATACTAATGGTGTCCACTTGACTTTCATAAAAGTACCAAAGTTTTTATAAAAAGAAATTCTGGTCCTCCATAAAGAAGGATAAAAGTCATTTCTAGAAAAATAGATGTACCTTGAGGAAATAATGTTGAATGAAGTAAATCAGACATACAGGCTTAAATATCATACAGTTTCTTTTATATGAGAAAGTCAACATATAAATAAAGTGCAAAACAAAAGACAGACAACAGGAAAAAAGTAAAACAGAAAAAAATTGTAAGCCAACATGGACAATGCATCTAAAAGCGTACCTTGGTATGGAGTAATTTTCTTATGTGTTTCATAAATCTTTTGGGCTATTAGACTGGCTATGTATCTGTAGTATGATTATTAATATTATAAGGATTTATAAAGAAAGGAGGAAAAAAGAACTGAGATGTGTCATGTTCAAGTAACAATTCCCCACAATGAATGCAATCATGTCCTTTAAACATGGAACAATAACAAAATTTTAAAAACTAAAAAATAATAAAACCGTCAAAAATAAAATAGCTTATGTCACTATTCAGACTAAGAAATGGATGTAAATTCAAACATTATAAAAGCAATCAAATTTCTTTTGTTAATAATATGTCATCACTTAACTGGTTAATGTTTAACTTTCCAAAGATTGTTTGTAAATAGCCTTTCAACCCAGATGATAAAAATTGAGTCAAAAAGTAATACAAATTATTTGCAAAACATGAGTTTTGATGGTAATCTGAAAAGTACTTCTATGTTTTCCCTCCAGCAACTGTCAAAAACAAGGATGGATGATAAATAACATTTATTGAGTACTTACTGTGCACTCAACAGGATGCTGATAGATTTATGTGTTTGTTCTTAGTGCTCTTTAAAAAGTTGTTTCTATGAAGGTTATATTGGTACAAAGGTGATATTGGTGAAAATCAAATTCAGTAACAAAAATCTCTTATCTTCCTGGTCTCTACCTTCCTCCACTCTTGATCCCTGGATAAGACCATTCGTACATTTACCTATGTGATTCCAAATACTATGTTCATAATGCTATTTCTTGATTTTTCATGTTTAATCACCATCAACTATTTCTTGTTATTATAAGGAGGATTTAATTCTCTTATACTACCATGCTTTAGATTTTTGTCACCATTTCTTATTTCAAAATACCTATGTCTTAAGGTTTAGTTAAGGTAGTGTTGTTTATCTTGATGATGTGGGCTGTATATACATGCAAATAAAATAGTAAAATATTATTATATCTTTCTTGTATGTTTTTTGCTGAAGTCTATAATTCTTTGTGCTAGTGCTTAGTTTTATAAGTCCATTCCTATTTTCCAAAACACTCAGCTAATTTGTTAAATGCCCTAGCAATTTTGTTTTATAAAACTCAAAGCATTATTTAATCTACTAGTTTTGCATACACTTGGCAGCTTAGAGATCATTTTTCAGGATTCCATCTTCTGTTACTGTGGTTGATAGGCTCTAGGGCAAGTTCCTAGGTTGTTATAAGCAATGAACAAAGAAATGGATGTGCAATGCAACAGTAAAGAGAAAGTAGAAAAGTTTATTAGGGTAGCAGTGTGCTCAGAGTGAGCAGGCTTGAGCCTGTGAAACAAAAGCGTAAGAGCTGAGAGCATGAAGTAAGCACAGGGACTTAAAATGTTGTGCTGGTTTTAGAGCATGCCCCATTGGGGTCTCCAGATAATGACTGACATCATTATTGCCAGGGTGATGAGTCATGTCAGCTGTGTCTGTTGTGTATTTTTTTTCTCCATAATTCACTCCATTATTGTATGTATGTATGTATGAGGTGCAGTCCTGTCTTAGTTTCTTCTCTCTCACTGTGGAAACAAAATACTTGACACCCAAAGTTAAAGAAGGAAAGATTTATTTAGCTCACAAGCTGTGTAAAAGTTTCAGTCCATAATCATCTGGCTCCAAGGCAGGGTGGCTTGGCAGATGGGCATTTCAGAGAAAAAAAAAAGTTCACGATGGGCAGAAGGTAGCAAAGCAAGCAAGAGACAAGACAAGCCTCTTTCTGTCCCTTATATTATATCAGGCTACTAGGATTAGGGTGGTCACAAAACAATCAGTGGATTGATTTAGTAATCACACACCCTTAATTCTAGCACCCTTAATCCTAGCATTACACCATGAGTCAATCACACACACTGGATTCAGCCACCCCTGAAATAGTCCCACTTATGACTGCAGAAAGCTTTGGGGGAACAGCTAGAAACAAGCCATATCAAGTCCATATGCATGAACCTTTGATAAGCTCCACATGAATGAAGGTTATTGTAACTCATGTTCACAGATGTGGTGGGCATGCATTCTGCTTTGGAATTTTGAAATGTTTTAAGGCAGGCTTTGGAGTCTTTGCTTTTTTATCTCTGCCTCCACATAGTAAGCCTTAGAACAAGGGTCCTGCTTGGCCCTGGAGTGTTGTCCAGGTTCAGGAGAATGGAGGGGAGTGGCTCAGCAGCCAGTGGAGGGGAGAAGCCCAGAGCTCCAATTATATTATCCATATTACTTCTACCATCCTACTAGGAGGCAGTACTTACATGGAATCACCGTTTCCTGGATCCCATATTCTTAGTTATCTTTTCTTTCTCTAGATTTTTCAGTACATTCTCCCAAGGAGACGAATGCAATATTCATTTCAGTCCTTTACATTTAAATAAGTCTATTATTTTTTCATTTTGTCAACAATTTGGCTAAGTTTAGAAACCTCAGAATTTACAAGGTTTTTCTATGTTATCTTCTAGTGTCAGAGTAACCAAGCACCATTAGGAGACTGATATTTGTGGGACTCCTATTACATTCTTAATTTTGTTCCTCTGAAATTCATACATTGAAGTTTTGAACACTCAGTGCCTCAGAATATGATTGCATTGAAAATAATGTCTTTTGGTCAAGTTAAAATAAGATCATTAAAGTAGATCTCACTGCAATATGACTGGCATCCATAAAAGGGAAAATTTGGACACAAGTATACACAGAAAAACCACCATGTGAAGACAGAGAGAAGATGGCCATCTATGAGCCAAGAAGAGCCTTCAGCAGAAATCAGCCCACTGACACCATGCTCTACAGTATCCATTGTAGTCATCCAAGCAAACTAATACAGGACTCATTTTTCTTTCTGGATATTTCTTGGATCTTCCTTTTATGTTCTATTATCTGAAATTTCACAATAACATGCCTTGATATAGGTCTTTAAATTTACTGTGCTAAGTCCTCAGTGTGAGTCTTTAATCTGGAGACTTATATACTTTGTGGAATTTGATTGGAACTATAAAATTTTCCATTATTTTGCTAATTCTGTGAGAGATTAGAGGAGAATGATAGTCTAACGCATGATATTATCACTATAAAATTTCTTCAAGTAAAACATCTAGGCCATAAAAAAGAACTAAATTATACTTTTTGCTCAACTAGATATCCAGGTACAGGCTGATCATTTTTTTATTATTGTTTCATTTTCATTTGGCACATACACAAATACATTCTATCACTCAGTTTCTATTTTCTCCCCTAATTTCAAATTTCAAATGAAAGTTTAGAAGCCCAAATTATTTCACTTCAAAAGTTTCTCATTCTTTTTGGGTCCCAGTTTATTCACTAATATCTGTGAGTCTTTTTCTGTAATAAATTCCATAGGGTATATAAAACACGCTTATACCATCTTTGAACTTATGTGTCCAGCTCTGGCAGACTGCATATGATACACCCAAGACCAGGAGCTGCACCTTCTTTAGAACACCCAGAAGGAACAAGTCTTGATGATAACTTGATTTTAATGCTATAGGATTTCCGAGTTCCAGACCTAAAAAATAATACGCTTATATTGTCTTAAGCAACTAAAATTGTGGTAGTTACAATAGCAATAGGAAATCAAAATACCAGTTTACTAGCACAACATTTTTAGTTCATATCTAATACATAATTTTCATTTTTTAAAAAAGTAATATAAAATTTAAAATACAATTAGTATATAATACTGACCAATTTTCTCTCTTTGCTTGAGAATATAACTTTCACTTTCACTTTATAACTATGATCTTTACGTTCCTTGGCTATAGGACCCAAGAGGTATGGATATAAGCAGAATTTCTATAGGAAAGAATATGTGGTCTGTTTGTCCTGCCCACAGCTCAATTCATACTCAAGTCCAGTGAGGCACACAATGCGTTCAGTAAAAGGCAGCTTGAATCCTACAGGGCACTGTTTAAATTGCAGGCCTCAGAGCCAGAATGCCTGGATACCAATGCTGGGTCTTCCACTTGACAGTTTTGCAACTTAGTGAGACTCATTTTCTTCAGTAGAAAAATAAGATCTTACCTCACAGAGATTGTGTGTGAATTAGGTAAGTAATTCATGTTAACTGCTTAACAAAGTGCCTAGTACAAAGTAGGTGTAAAGCAGCACCTAATACAAGGAAGTAACACTGTGTGTGTGTGCACATGTGTGTGCTACGGGATGCTAAACTCAGAGCCTTCTCACTGATCTCCATTCCCCAGCCCCTTTTGTATTTTATTTGAGACAGGGTCTTGCTAAACCACTTTGATTGGTCTTAAATTTGTCATCCTCCTACGTTAACCTCCCAGAGTGCTAGGATTATAAGTGTGCACAAACATGCCTATCTGAAATGAGATTTGAAGCAGACAATTTCTATATTGACTTGACTATATCTTATCCTGATTGAAGTTTCCTTTTCCCAAGTCACTTACATTTTCTCCTCAATCTTGAAAATAACTCATATGACAATGGGTGAATGTTTGTGCATCTCTAAAATTCATACTGTGATGGCATTTGAGGTGGTGCTTTAGGAAGCAATTAGTTCTAAATGAAGCCATGAGGTTAAAGCTGCCATGATGGAAACAGTATCCTTAATCAGAACAAGAGATCAGAGCCTTCCTTCTTGCTCCACGCAGACACACTCCAAGATGTTCCCTGAAAGCCAGTACGTGGACCTTCTCCAGACCCTCAATCTGTTGGTGCCTTGATCTTGGACAACCTAACTACAGGAAATAAGTGTTTGTTAGTTAATCTAAGTAGATTATGGTATTTTGTTTCAGCACTGTTGTACATAGTGTTTTTATAACTAAGACAGGTATCCTTTACCTCTCACCTGGGAATATGAATAAGTATGTTAATTTTGAGACCCATCCTATAAATCTCAACTATTTCTAAAGACTTCTGTACATTAAAATGTAGTCTACCACAATTTATTTTATTCCTAAACAAATAAAGCATAGAAGTTAATGACAGGGCAAGTAATTATTAATATTAGTTACTATTATTAACAATAATTCATTAAATTATCCAAAGGGAAAGACATTCATAGTACTGTCATGTTAGTTACTGCCCTTCTTTTGGTTTGCTAAACAGAATTCACCTATTAAAACCAATAGTTTATTGGTCCTGAATCAAGGCCGACAGCTTCCTGACATTACTGGTTTCAAGCAGAAGCCTAAAGAGATGTCTTTCTACAGTCTGTTGGCCATTTCAAAACTTTAGCAATGAAATGGTCAATTCATTAGAAAGTAACAGCTTACTACTACTACTACTACTACTACTACTACTACTACTACTACTACTAAATAATTAACTTTCATCCAGATGTGGTGGCACAGGCCTGTGGCCTCAGCACTGGGAGGCTGAGGCAGGAGGATCACTGTGAGTTTGAGGCCATCCTGGGCTATGTAGTGCAACCTTGTCTCAAAAAACAAACAAATCGACTCCCCTCCCTGGTAAGTGGCTGTGAGTGTGACAGGCTGCAGCAGCCAAGGGCAGGAGCCACCAGCTTCTCCTGAGACCCGCACCATGCTGGGACCTGGGACACTGGGAAACCAAGCAACCACTCCCCTCCCTGGTGAGCAGCTGTAAGTGTAGCAAGCAGCAGTGCCCCATGGCAGGATCCACCAGTGTCTCCTGAGACCCAAGCCATGCTGGGACCTGGGACTCTGGGAAACAAAGCAACCACTCCCCTCCCTGTTTTGTTTAATTTCAACATACATGAAAGTACGGACAGCTATTTTGAAGAGAATAAGAGACATTATGACAGCCATTAGTGACTTCCCTATTGTCTGGTTTTGAAGACCTAAAATTCCTTCCTCATTCTGTTCGGATCAGTTTTATACTATGTTGTTTTGTATGAATTCTCTGTATGCAAAAATGTGGACAACTATTTGGAAGAAAACAAGAGACAATATGATAGGCAGTGAAGATCTCTGGTTGTCTAGCTTTGAAATTTGTATCTCTTATATTGCTTTCTGATGTACTGTTTTTTTCTGTTTTGCTGTGTTTAATTTTACCCCCTTTAAAATAAAATAAATAAAATAAAATAAAATAAATAAAAAATTGATGGAGAAAAGTCTTTCCATGACAAAAAGAAAAAACAACTTAAGAAGTTAATACCATCAAACCAGTACTTCAAAAAATTCCCAAGGAAATCCTAGAAAGAGACAGTGACATCAACACTGCCCAGAACGTCTGATGGAATGAACATACCTTGCAGGGCGAGCCATTAAGCAGAACCCCAGGCACATGCAGTAGATGATTTCTGACAAAGAAGCCCAAATGATATGCTGGAGGACAGACAGCCTCTTCATCAAATGGTGCTGGAAGAACTGGGTGTCCAGTGACAGACGTAATATAGACCCATATAGCTCACACTCTACAAAATGGCTCCAAGATCTAAATATTAAAACAGGCACTAAATATGCTGGAATACAAAACAGGTAAATGAAGACACAGGCATTGGCAAAGACTTTCTGGACAGAACTCCAGTTGTATAAGAAATAACACCAAGAATCAACAGAAGGAATTTTATCAAATTAAAAATCTGCACAGCAAAGAAAATGACCAACAGTGAAGAGGCAACCTAACAAATGAGAGAAAATTTTTGTCTGCTACTCTTCAGACAGAGGACTAATACCAGAATGTATAAAGAACTGAAAAAAATCAGATGCCTTAAAATAAAAGACAATATTAAAAAATAGGCAACTGGAATGAAGAGATACTTCTCCAAAGGAGGGCAACTGACAATAAATATCAAAAAAATGTTCAACATTTCTGGCCATCAGAGAAATGCAAATTAAAACAACACTGACATTTTATCTTGCACCAGAAAGAACGGCTATCATAATGGAATCAAATGATAACAAACGTTAACCAGGCTTGGGAGGAAATGAACACTGCTACATTGTGGATGGAACTGTAAACTAGTATGACCATTATAAAAATCAGTTGTGAGTCTTCAAAAAAGTAAAACTTGATTTTATTTGACCCATTATATCCCTTCTAGGTATCTTCCCTCTAAAGGGAAAGACATTACAATGATTCATGCATGCCCAAATGTATAGCAGCATACTCATATGAGCTGTATTTTTGCAGTGGCCTATATATCCATCAACCAATGAATGGATAAAGAAAATGGTGTTTTTATGCAATGGAGTACTATTCTGCTATTAAAAAAGATAAATTTGAGTCATTTTTAGGAAAATGGGTACACCTTGAAACCGTTACTTGAAATCAAATAAATGAGACACACAAGGTTAAGTAAACACATTATTTCTCCTATATGAGAAACCCAAAAGAAATAATTTGTAAAGCAAAAGCAAATCATTTGTGTATAATAGGAAACAGGAAGCTGGAACTTTTGCAAAAGGTACAGAGCGATGGAGGGAGTGAGAGGGAGGGAAGGGGAAGAGCATATGAAAGAGTTAAGA
Organism: Hydrochoerus hydrochaeris; assembly: GCA_004027455.1. Lineage (NCBI taxonomy): Eukaryota > Metazoa > Chordata > Mammalia > Rodentia > Hydrochaeridae > Hydrochoerus > Hydrochoerus hydrochaeris. The sequence continues at coordinate 20,451 of PVLA01013524.1, forward strand.
TGTTTTATGTACATTTGTAACCCCACTATGTACTGTGTATATGTACTACTACTAATAAAAATTTAAAAATTAAAAAAGCCAATAGTTTAGATTCTCAAAAACTATTTCTGACTTTTTATGTCATGTGTTTTATATTTCAGAAAAAGGAAGATTGAGATTTCTTGTACAGTAGTATATCAACATCTCTTAAACATTAAATAAAATAATGGAAATACTATGCCAAATGACAAAAGTCTGGAAATTTTTCTTCCTCCATCATCCAAACATTAAATATTCCCCTGTGTGCACCAAGTCTGCAAAGGATCCATTAGATGGGCTCAATCATCTATTTCACATGAGGAAAGATCTCACTTCATAACTGCTTTTAGATATGACTTGGGTTGGTAGTTACTGCCACCTTTTTAATGAGAACATTATTTTATTAGAACATTATTATTCCTTTTGGTAATACCATCAACAAACACAGGGACATTTCCTGATTGCATGGTGTATTGCTGCACTACAGGTAATCCTTGGGCTATATCTTGATTAAACTGATTATGAATTGAAAATATCTTAAATCAAAAAAGCATTTAGTGGACTTGATCTATTGACTATTGTAACTCAACCATGCAGTTCCCTCTAGAGTACGACATGAATCCTTTATGATCACATGGTTGAATAGAAGCTGTGGTTTGCCCATGCTCAGTATTACAAGAAAATATTGTACCATATACCAAGATAAGATCCAAATCAAAATCTGAAATATGGTTTATATTGAATGAGTATCAATTTCATACCATTATAAAATCAAAAATTCATTAAGTCCAAAAGATCAAAACTACGGCCAGAGAAGCTATAGTTTTACCTGATGAATCCTCCTAGCACGCAAATAAAGAACACTGTGTTTGTGAAGTTATAACTTTTATCTATCTATCTATCTATCTATCTATCTATCTATCTATCTATCATCTCTATCTCTCTTGTGTCCTTTAAACTCCCCAGAGTAAGAAGGGATCCTTAGAATACGTGGAAAGAGCCCATAGGCTTCCATTGTTGTAAATTCCTTTATCGTACTTGAGTGTGTACAGACTCTCCGTAAAATCCTAGGGAACACATTATTGCCCAACGTGATCACATACACATATAATATAACACAATGACACACTAAAATAATTTTTTACATTTCTTTACCAACACTTAATTCCTGTCTTTCCTCAGCAACCTCATGTTGCTGGCACTTGCCGCGGCTTCTACATGCGAGGTTCTGTGTAAGCCACTGTAAAACTGCCTTGATCAGAGACTGTCTTAAGAATGAGAGAGGATCTCCCACCTAACCCTGGAACTAGAAACGTCATGGTTCAGAAACTTGGGATACATATTCATAAAATCAATAGGAAAAAAGGTATTTTTGCTATAGTAATCCACTTAAAAACATGAATTTCTCCTTCTGCATACTTTAATTCCCTGGCCTCAAGGTTCCTTTATTTAGGAGGAGGAGCTGCTGGCTGGTTTTTATAATTTTATATAACTTCTGTATATACAATTGTGATCCCTTTATAATTTATGATTTACCAAAATTTTCTTAGTACAAAATTCTACAGTTGAATATTTCCTGAAAATCAGGCAGATGGTGAGATGAGAGAAATTTTGCATCTTTAACTTTTCAAATCCTAGCTACTTTTTATAATTAATCAGAAATTTGTGCCATTTCTGCATTTTATTAATTTTTAAAGTGTTAAAGTTGTTTTAAAGTCAAAGTAAATAATAAAAAGACAAGATAAAAAAAAATTAAGTCAGGATGATTTCTGTAACTTCTCGTAGTTAATTCAATGAATCTTTTCTGAGCACTGAAAATATTATAGTGCTGGAAGGTCAATTAATTTAAGCTTTAAACTCTTTGAATTGACATTTTTGGTGGAGGAAAAGCAGGGAAAATTATAGATAAGTGAGAAGTATGGAACAGGAGTGGAAAAGAAGAATGGCCTAATGAAGTAGGAAGGCCTCATAGAAAGGCATAGAAGTTAAAACCTCTTTCTAGAAAAGGTGTCTTAGTTATTATTGCTGGGACAAAATGCCTGACACCCACAAGTTAAAAGAGGAAAGATTTATTTTAGCACACAACTTGTAGAGATTTCAGTCCATGGCTGGCTGGCTCCAAGGCAGAGAGGTTTGGCAGAGAACAGTTAATGGTGTGCCAGTCAGAAGGTCAATGAGCAGCAGGCAGCTATCAGCAAGCTGACCCCTTTCTTTTATTTAATCCAAAATAAAAGCATATTGATTAGTGCCACCATTCCCTTAATGGGATTTCTCATTATCCATACCTAGATCTATACTATACCAGTTTGGTTATCAAAATCCCTTAATCCCAGTATCACACACCCTAATCCTGCATCACAATCTGGTCAGCTCTCAAAAGCCCCGCCAATGAGCACATGAGGCTTTGAGGAGACATCTAGACACAAGCCACAACAGTTGGCCATCCTTGGAACTCCCTATCTCCCTTCCTGTGACCATCTTCTCCCTTAAATCTTTCTTTACAACATACTCTCCCTTCCCCTCTCCTCCTAACCCCACCCCTTCCTTCTCCTCTTTTCTCCTCTCTTCTTCCCTGTGCTTAAGTGTCCAACTTTCCCTTCTTATAAGAACTTCAGTCATACTGAATTACGGCCCATTTAGCATCAGTATCTCTCTAAAAACCCTATTTCAAAATAAGATCATGTTATATAGTGCAAAGGATTAGGAATTCAATATATTTTTTGGCATTTACTTATATTTTCACATTTGACACCTAATATGGGTAATGACAAATCTATATAAATAACAATAAAGCCCTAATTCTCATCTCTAAATAAAAGACCTCGTTAATTTTTTACTTGTCCTATATTGGTACATGTTTACAGTACCTAATGTTTACATTTGCTTTGGGGAGTGGGGAGTGTACATCATGCAGCTTGTTTTATTTTCAGTCCCCTTCCTATCCACCTCCTTCTCTCCTCCTCTAAATATCCTTTCTCCATTTGCATTCTTGGTTTTGTTTCATTTTCACAGTATTTCAGCTCATGTTTGTGACCAGCAATGTTTACATTCATTGAAGTTATCAGGATCCTGAACATGGTACGTCTTAATTCCACTTCCTCCCCCTCCCCATTTCCCCTTCCCTCCATCTCATGGGCGCTTCTATTGCATGAGGTCTATCTCCTTGTTTCCTTTTATCCTGGCTCTATTACTCTGTACTTCACCTCACTCAAATGAGAGATACTATATGGTATTTCTCAATTTATTTTATTTTGTTTTATTTTAAAACAAACACTAAAAGCAATGGTACAGAATTTCAAATCAACATAACAGAAGATTAACAATGTTTACTGTGTTGCATATTGTTATCTTCAAAGTAGTTGTTCAGATTACAAGATATAGGCATGAAAAAATGATCGAATAATGAATGCACAAACCATTCTTTTGATGAAATAATAGAGATTAATAGTATGATTATGTCTTGTAAATTATATATATAAAATCTTTTCCCATCTTCCTTTTCTCCTTCCCCCCATCATAGTTGTTCTTCATTTTTTAACAGTTTCTTCCCTTTTCACAAAATCTATTGTATATTTTGGATCTTATTTACCCTTTCAGTTTTTTTACATTTAGGAGACAATATGATGTTTACACATACAAGTCTGATTTATTTCACTTACAAGTATGGTCTCAAGTTGCATCCATTTACCTATAAAAGCCTCCAGTTTACCCTTCTTTATAGCTGAGTAGTACTCCCTTGTATAGAAATACCACATCTTTTTTATCCATTCAGTAATTGATAGGCATTTGGGTTGTTTCCCACATTTAACTATTATAAATTATTCTGCTGTAACTATGGGTACATATATATTGCTGTGGTATGATATTGTCAGTTCTTCTGGGAAAATACCCAAAAGGGGAATAGCTGGATTTAATGGGACTTCTAAACCTAGCTTTTTGAGAAATCTCCACACTGATTTCCACAGTGGTTGTACCAGTTTATACTCCCTCCAACAATGAAAAAGGATTCCTTTCCCCCATAGACCCTCCAGCATTTGTTATTGATTGATTTCTTGATGATAGCCATTCTTTCTGGAGTAAATGGAATCTCAGTGTTGTTTCAATTTGCATTTCTTGAATGACCAGTGATATTGAACATTTTTAATATATTTATTTTCCATTTGTATTTATTTATCTAAGAAGTGCATATTTACTTCAGACATCCATTTTTATGTTGGGTCTTTGAATTTGGGGAATCTGATTTTTTTCAATTCTTTATATGTTCAAGATAGAAACCTTTTGTCAGGTACAATTGGCTAACTTTTTTTCTATTCTGTGGATTGTCTTTTCACTCTGTTGGTCAATTCTTTTGATGTACAAAAACTTTTAATAAGATAAGATCCTAGTTCTTCATTCTTTGAAGTTCTTTGTATGCAGTTTGGATTTTGTTAATAAACTCTCTGCCTACTTCAGTATATTCAAGATTTGTATTTACATTTTATTCCAGTAGATTCAGTGTTTTTGCTTTAATATTTAGAACTTTGATCCACTTTGACTTTATTTTTGTGCATAGTGATAGATGTGTCTAATTTTAGTCTTCAGCATGTGGAATGCCAGTTTTTCCTGCACACTTTATTAAAGAAACTGTCTTTCTTCCAGTGAACATGTTTGACCCCTTTGTGGATTATGTGTTTTAATTTACATATGTTGAGCCATGGACTCTATGAATATTTGACTTTGGTCTGACAATTAAAAAACTACACTTGTATGGGTTTATTTCTGAACTCTCAGTTTATTCCAATTGATCTATTTGTCTATGTTTAGCTTTTAATTACTGTGGCTTTGTTGAAAAGTTTGAAATTAAAATGTGTTTGTTTTCCAACTTTGTATTTTTCAAAGATTGATTTGATTAACTGGAGAGACCTTTCACTTTTCAGATGAATTTTAGGATGAGCTTGTCAATTTCTACTTTAATTTTTTTAATAGTAACTTTTTAAAAATCCATCCTGTTCTGTTGGCTACCAATCCCTAGAGTTTATTGAAGTTAAATATACTTAGATGTTTTTCTTAACTTTCTCCATTGAGAAAGATGAGTCTTTTGTATGATGGATGTAAGATTGATAATCTAGCTGTGCATTTTGCCCAAATTTTTCTGCATTTACAATATGAAGAGTAATTGACCATCTTCTTGACTCTAGCAAAGGACTATAAGTGATATTTTCCTTGATTAATTATAGGGTGTAGATTTGAAACCAAAATTGAAGGTTTTATTATTAACAATAGCCTAAGGTAAAAATCAAAATTAAGTTGTCATTGGTCAAGATTTTTTAAATTGAAAGATTTATGCACTATATGAAACAAATTTTATTCTTTGAAAATTTTTTACCATGTACTTAGGGGTATTACGTACTTACATATTTTCCCAGAATTTCCTATTGCATGAAATTATCCTAGACAAGCTTTGGAAACCTTGGAGGGTTATGTAAAGTGGTCAAATGAGTATAGATTTTTATCATTACTCTTTGTTAATGACTTTCATGGTCAAGTCAGTTGAATTTGGCTCACTCTCTTCTATTGTATCAGAGATGCTTCACTGATCTTAGAATTGACATGTGTTTCCTAAATTCTGTCCTTGAAATATATGTTCTTGAATATATATATGTATGTATATATAGTATTATGACGATTACAGAAGATTGCATTTACAACGTGCACCAAATTGCTGATCTATTTCAACTTTTTAAATCAAATTATACAAATGTTTCTAATGTTCTCACCTGCACTGAATTACAGACAAATTTATTTTGTTTACCAGTTTTCTTTGTTCCATGGTGTTTCTCACTTTGGTTACTTCAGGGCATTATTCATTTACAACACATTACATTTGGGCTTTATGTATTTCTCTTGATACATATATAGCTTCTTGATACTACAGCAGGTGATTTTTGTCCTTTGAAAATGGTTACGATTTCTATTACCATACAGATTTCTTTTCCTAATTAAAGTGGGCAGGTTTATAAGTTGGAGTTGAAAACAATTGGATCCTCCTTGGAACTCTGTATTGCCGTTCATTACTTGAAGTGATCGTTCTCATATCCACACTATCATTAAACAGAAGGCAAAAATGCTTCTGATTTAGACAGGTTATGTTTAGATAAATTAATCATTTGAAATAAATAGAGGTTAGTTACTGTTTCCCCAATATTTATTGAACAATGAAAATATTGAGTAATAGACCATCAGACTAAGTGTCAAAATGGGAGCTCATGATAAACATTATACTTCCAAATGAGTGTATGGTTTTAAACAGTAGTGCAAGCCAGGTGGCACACCCCTGTAATCCCAGCACTTGGGCAGCTGAGGCAGGAGGATCATGACTAGTTAGAGACCAGCCTGGGCTACAAAGTGAGCTAGAGGCCAGCCTAAACCCCATCACACATGCAAGCAAACACACACACACACACACACACACACAAGCAGTAGTGCATAATTTTGTAATGTTCATATTAAATAATTTTAAGGGATCAATTTTATGCTCTTTTAACATTTTTTAATCAGTGCATAAAATTGTTCATATTTATAGAGAACCATGTGATATTCAGATGACTATACATTGCACAATGTTCAAACTGGGGTAAACGTTTATCTCCTTAAACATTTGTCATTTCTTTATGATGACAACATTCAAACATCCTTTCTCGGGAAGAAGTCAAGATGGTCAATCAGTGAGCAACAAAATACAAAGCCTCCCAGGAGAAACAACTTATATGCCAGAATAAAATACCCTGGAGAGACCCAGAAAGAGGGAGATGGATCCTTTTGACACAGGAAGAAATTAAAAGGTAAAAAAACTCATCAAATACATCAGGACTACAACTGAAACAGCTAAAAATTACAGAACACAGCGTTTTCATTTGCTGCGACCTGCCAAGTTTACAACTGCCTGAATCCACAGCGACTGGCAGAGCCACCCAAACTCATTCCCGCCACCACTCACAGGAAGCACAGCAGCGCTGAAGTCAGGGGTTAGTGAGCCCAACAGAGAACGGAGCTGGCAAGGGGACCTTCATTATTCCACAGTCAGTGCTGGGAATGAGATCCCCCCCCATAGGAAGGGCAAGACCAAATGGGCAACATGTTGGAAGCTGGCAGGAGGAGCTGGAACTGGAAGCAACAATGACTTCAGTTGGTTCCTCACTCCCAAGAGCAGATTAATGGGATTTGCTCGGACTGGGCCATGCCCCTGGCTGGGACCCAATGAGCTGTCCCAAATTGATTCCCTGCACCTTGCAAGCACTGACCAGGTGAAGGCACTTGAAGTTTGGCTGGCCCGGTGGTGAGGGGCAGGCATAGGCAGCCACTGCATGCACCTCAGTGACAACAGCAGGCAGGAGAGGACAGAGGACCCTAGCCAGCATGCTTTGGAGGAAATGTGGCCAACAGGGAAAGGGGCTGGCACCTGCAGTGTAACCTGTGTGGAGGAAGCCAGGGCCATGACAGGAGAGAGAGGCAAGAGGAGGCCCCGGCCCAGAACCCTGAGAGCACTGATCCAAGAGAGGGAAAAACAAGGGAGACTAAGGACGGCAAACATGCAACATCAGACATGGTTTCAATGGACATTAAGAGATATCTTCGGGACCTTGTAGATGAGCTCAAAACTGAAATATTAAATCAGGTAAAGCAAGCTATGAGTAGAGTAATAAAAGAAATGCTCTCAGGAAGCATCACTCAGGAAGACACAGATGGAAGAAGGGAGGAACACAAAAAAAGGAGAGAAACATTTGATTAAGAATATAAAGAAAATATAGAATACATGAAGCAGATTCAAAGAGACAACCAGGAAATTAAAAATTCCATTGAAAGCTGGCAAAATGCCTTAAAAGAAGCTAAGGATAGACTATCAAAATTTGAAGACAAGTTTGCAATGTGTGAACGTGAAAAATCTCTTAAAAATAACAAGGAAACAGGCAGTAACAATACAAAGGCTAGAAGATGACAAGAGAATCTACAATTTAAGAATAAGAAACATGAACAAAGAAGCAGGAATACATACAGGTGAATTACAAAGGCTATTCATGGAAATAATTAAGGAAAATTTCCCAAGCATGGGAAAAGAAAATGACATTTGGTTGTGTGAGGCACACTGAACTCCAGCCACCTACAACCAAAACAGATCTACACCCAGACATATAATAATCAAGATACCAGAAATTCAATATAAAAACAGAATATTAAAAGCCATCAGAGAAAAGGAACAGATTACCTATAAAGGTAAGCCCATCAGGATCATGGCTGACTTCTCAATATAGACCATCAGATCAAAAAGAGCTTGGAGCACAGTTTTCCAAGCCCTGAAAGAAAATAACCTCCAGCCCAGATTGATGTATCCTGCAAAACTGTCACTAGAAATTAATGGAGAAACAAGATACTTCCACGACAAATAGGAACTGGGGGAGTTTATGACCACCAATCCAACCCTATAGAGAATACTGAAGGACATTCTAGAGAGAGAGAAAAAAAATACCAGGATTTTAGGAACAGTAGCAGAAAGGCCTCAATGAGTGGGGCAGGCAGTAGAATGAAGGAGAAAACTAAACAAAGGCAGAAAAATAGCATAGCAGAAATGAGGCAGAGAAGGATGGCTAGAATCTCTAACACAGAAGGCCTTGATATACTATATTTTTAATAGTGCACCAGGATCTAAAACCCACATTACTCACACTACTCTGCTTAGATGTATTATATTCTGTTCCAGTCATTCTACCTGTACTAGATTTGAGGGCACAGACAGTAATCCCGAAAATAACAGGATATAGTATGGTAATCATCCTTAATTTCCTATTAACTTCATCTAAAGTTCTGTAAAATCTACACTGTTTTACCTTGACTGATCATAATCAAATCTGGTTTGTTGGATCTCTGTTTTGTATTGATAGATTTTATTCAAAGCTGTTATGATTGATAGTATCAAGTCTGAGAGTATAGGCAACTGCACTTAAGATGACAAGATTCACTAGAATATCCACTCTGGTTTGATTACTACCTGTCTTTGAAGTTTTATACTGTCTACAATGTTGTATTTTTACTAATATTGTTATGTACTGCTATATTCAATTATACTACTGTATTCAGTTATGCCTGATGATATAGACATTCTATTGAAGATAATAAGAAACAACACAGTAATCATTGTAGATCACCTTGTACTGTGGTTTTATGTGACTTTTTGCTTTCATGTTTTTATAGGAATTTGTTTTGTTTTGTCTTGCTAAGTTTTGTTTTTCCCTGTAATACAGAAAGGATAGAAATACATGTAGAGATTCATGCATGCGTAGCTGTTTACACTCTCCCTGTTTGACTGTCTACTTTGTATGCTTTAATTCTGTAACTTGAACAAGTATGTCTAAGAAGACAATATATGATTTATCAAATAGTGATTTCTCACTGCTTTTTTTTTCTGAAATTCTGAATTGTTTCTACCCTTTTTTCTGTTTTGCTTATTTTCTTTTTTTAAAAAAAATCCTTTCTCTAATTTTGAAAAAATACACAAGAAGTTAACTTTATCAATGGTCACCCTACTGAACAATAGAACAAAATAACTTCTTTTTCCTAACTGTAACTTAGTCCCTGTTAATCAGTCTTTCACCACCAGCAGCACCACCACACACCTCTGCCACTGTGGTCTCAACTTCTAATGAATTCAGCTTATTTAGGTTCCACGTGAGTGAGATCATGTGGACTTAACATCTCTGTGCCTAGTTTACTTCATTTAACACAATGACCTCAATTTTATACTTTTTATACTAATTGAATTCCAACTGGACAAAATTTTTACTGAAATGTGACAAAATTTTAGAAATACTGTAAATTATTTCAAGATTATCTACTTCATGGTGCCAGAGCTTAAATTCCCTTTTTTCCATGACAACTGTCACTAATCAATACATTCATTTTCATTGAGAATCTGGACCTTTTTCCAAATAATGAACTCTAGGGTCTCTTTATAAATAGCTCAGAGTTGTCATTGGATATTACATGCATTTGCCAAAATTTATTCCAATCCAATCTCTTTGTTTTATAGTTGGAGAAAATGACAAGCAAAGAAGTATATTGATTTGCACAGTGTCATAAAAAGTTACTTCCACACTAAAATGAGTATTAGTGTCTTCTAGCATTGTGTGCCTTATACCTCATCAGGCTGACTTCTACTCCAATTTTTGCTATACTATTGCTAATCTCATGCATACATGTGTGTGCACAGATGATGTCAATTGTGGACATAGATATTAATATATACCCCTGGTTAGAGATAAGGGGACAATTTGTAAGAATCTAAGCGATCACTAGAACTTCCTACTATTTATATTTTCATGAGGCAAAACCTCCTTACTAAAGCTTGTCCAGCTGTTTGATGATTGTATTTCCTGGGGGAAAAAAGCCAAATTCTATAATGTACATCTCAAAATGAGACTTTTTCTTTGTATTTCAATTTATACTGCACAGCAAATAGTAAACATCAGCAATATTATAAACATTTCAACTTCAATTGTATTTCAAGATCTTTATCCTTGTTTGTTTTTTTCCTGAAAAATTGGCAGCTTTCTGCCAATGCTGTCATACATGGTTATACATAATTACCTGAAAATTAAAAAGTGATACAGTTTTAAGTTTTTCTCATTAAAATATAATTCACATATCATAAAATTTACACTTTTAAGTGTACAATTCTTTGAGTTTTTACTATGTTCATAAAGTTTTGTTATTATCACTTTTATAAATTCCAAACTATTTTCAGAAGTCCAAAAAGAAAATCTGTACTGCTTAGCAGTTATTCCTCATTCTCAGAACCTCAGGCTCTGGTAAACACTATTCTACATTCTGTCTCTATATTTACATTTTCTATAGACTTTATGTAAGTGGAATAAGTGATCTTTATGTGTCTGGCTTGCTAGAATTAGCATAATGATTGTGTTTGTCACTTAAAATCCTTAGCTTTATTACTATTATTATTATTCTTTTAGTATTCATATCATTTGTATCATTATTACCTTTTATCACTTAAGGGAAAAAATTTAATCAGAATTATGTGTTTTCAAACTTAATAGGTCTTTTACTATAATCTCAAATTTTACATGTCACAGTTTTATCCCTTAAATTATACAGTATTGAGAAAATGTCGACTATCAAGTTGAAATTTAAAATAAACATTTTTATGAAATCTGAATTTTTTTATCTGTAATGGTACAAAAAATTAATATACATACTATTATATAGGTAGAAAATTATATAGGTAGAAAATTTTAATTGTTTATTTTGAAACAAAATCCTACTTTGCTGCCCAGGTCAGCTTTAAACTCCTGGGCTCAAGCAACCTTCCTGCAACAGGGTCCCAAGGAGCTGAGACTATAGGAAACACCTCTGTCCCTGCTGTTGGAATCCATACTTTTATCTACTTGGATTGGAAAAGTATGTCATCAAGACACTTCTCTTTAAAAACTAATACTTTTTCTGCAAATGTTTATGTCATCTCTTTTCTTTTATATAATGACAGAGACATGAAATAATAATATTAAATAATATTAAATTGTAGCATTATCATTCTTGGTAAATTAGAACTTTGAGAGAAAATATAGGGTTAAAGCAGCTTTATGTGACAAAAGATTTATGCAAGGGTAATTTAGTAATATACCTAAAGGTATATTACTAGTTAATCTCTCAGTTTTTAACAAAGTTAAACATAAGTTTTACGTTCAATTTGTGATTAAATGTGAAGATATATTCCATTAAAATGGAATCAATCTAAATTATACTATTTTCTCTTATTCTCTGATAATGTTTATTGAACAATGCCCATGACACTACAAGTCCAACTTAAAATTGAATCAATAAATGAAATCTCTGTATGCAAATAAGTCACAAAATAGCATTTGTTTATATAACAAAAACATGACAACAATGTTGTGTGGTCCTGTATCTTGGCTCATTGATTTGGCTCCTTGCTCTCTCTCATATGCACATCAGATGATATAAGATTTATTACCCATCTTTTAATTAAATTGTTGGAGCATGATGGAGTTGTCATGATCTTTAGAATAATAATGGCATTTTATTCTCTTATTTGGCTAATTTAGGATACTTTCAATTTTTTTGAGATAAAATCCTAATTGGAACTTCCTAAAGATTTGAAAGGCATTAATATCTTTTGAAATGAATCCCTAAATTATAGTTTATGTAATCAGCATTTTTGATAGTTTTGTTATAACTATGTAGACTTTCAACTAACTTTACACTAAAAAACTATAAAATCCTGAAGATATAATTGCCTAAGAGATCACTTAGTTGTAGAAAGGTTCATATCTACTATTAAGGGCAAACAGATGTCAGTGATATTTTTTTTTTAATGTTAAAGAATTTTTTGCATGTGTGTGGCACCTGGGATTATACACAAGGTCTTTGCACTGAGCTCGGTCTCTAGGCCATTTTTAATTTTGAGACAGAGTTTTGGTAAGTTGCTGGGATTATAGGTATGTGTCACTACATTGGGTTGGCTGTTTTATTTTTGCATATTTTCATGCATTAACAAGGTCTAGTTCTTTGAATAGTCTGTTAAATATCGAATAATACTGTGACATATGGTCGCAGCTATTATAAATCTCCATATAGCTACATTTCATTGCCTAATTCTTCCGTAGTCATATTTCCTTTGTCATCCACATTTTATATGAATGGCAGGAAGTTCTAAGGAACCATCTTACCCATGGTACTAGCTCCATGTAGCTTTAACAGAACATTGTACCCCAAGTCAGAAATAAGGGCTCCCAAGTTAATGAACAATCTATAATTCAGCCTTTCTTTAGTTACCTCTGGCCAGCATAGTCCATGTCTACTACCATACATGTTACATAGTCCACTGTTTTTGCCTACATTCTATGCATTCTATGAGTACTTTAGGTGTGGCAGTTATTTCCCTCCAAAGCAGGGGATCATTTTACTCCAGCTACACATGTTTTATTCAGGATATAGGATTGCAGAACAGTGAGGAAGAAACACATCACCTTGGCTCTGGATTCACTCAGGTTCCTGTTTTGTTTTGTTTTGTTTTGTTTTGTTTTGTTTTTATTTGCAAAGAGGAGCTTTCCTTAGCAAGAAGCTCTGCTAAACTCAAGGACTAAAACTGAAAGTTCTCAGGCTTATCCATATGAAAGCCCAGTTTCAGAGATTAATTACAGGTGGTTTATTTGAGTATAAAAGGGGCAGCAAGAGTGGAAAAGGAGGAGGGATAAAAAACAAGGTGCATTTGCATCAAATAACCTGCTGCCAAAAGAGAGTGCTGTTCAGTTCTCTATGGCCTTATGAAATGTCATGTGAAAGATGAGGAAGTTGGTGCTGTGTGATGACACAGTGAAACTTCTGTCCATTGGATTTTACTTCCCAGCAGTCAAGGGGTGCTCCATACCACTCGCCCCTCTGTGCTGCTGGGCATCCCTGAGGTAGCAGGTGAAAAGTATGCGAGACCATCTGAGTTGACTTACTACCCCATACACCTGGAAAAAGTGGGGAACATCAATGTGGTTAAAATAAAAGGGGATGGAAGGGTGAATAAAAAAGGTATGGTGCGCTGCACGGAGACGTCTGAGTGTTACAATAGAAGTTCTTTACAACCTTTTCCCACCACATGATATTTTTTCAGCATCATTGCATTATCATTGCATTGCATATAATAATAACTATAAGTTGTTATTTATATTCTTTTAGCAAGAGCTTGTTTTGTCTTCCAAAATTTCAGTTTGAGTATCAAGCATATTAATTTTACTTATTTTAAATTCTAAGATGACTAATCAATGTGCTGTGTTCCATAATAGTAGCATTTTATATAGTTTTTTTAAATTTTTTTATTTAAAGGAATAAAACAGAAAAAGGAGAGAAATATTACAGAATTTAAAAAATATAAACAGTAAGAAATCACTAGCTGATAAATTACATATCACTCTTTTAGAAATAGTTGTTCAAGTTACAAAATTAAAGCACACAAAATGGACACTCAAGCAGTGAGACTGCAAACAGATCTGTTCAACAATCCAACAAGAACCTAGAAATATGGTTATCAATCCCACACACCTAAACATACATGCAGCTATATCTTTTATAGCACTTCCTATTTCCTCTTTTTTACAATAGCAGTTATACATTTTTTAATTAAATAGAAAAAAACAGTGAAAAGGTGGAAATATTACAGAATTTCAAGAAAAGAAGATAAACAGTAAGAAATCAGTAGTTGATACATTACATATTGTTCTTTTAGAAATAGTTATTCAAGTGACAGAATTAAAACACACAAAGTGAACACTAAAGTATTGAGAGTGCAAACAGATCTGTTCAACAATCCAACAAGAACCTAGAAATAAGGTCATCTATCCCACACATCTAAACATACATGCAGCTATATCTTTTATAGTGCTTCCTATTTCCTCTTTTTTTCAATAGCAATAATACATTTTTAAAATTTTATTTAAAGAGAAGAAAAAAAAAACAAAACAGAAAAAAGGGTAGCAACAATACAGAATTCTAAAAGAAAGAAAGAAAGAAAAAGGAGAATGAGAAAAAGCCCCACCAAGAAATCAGTAATTTATAAATTACGTACTGTCATCCTGGATGTAGTTGTTCAAGTTACAGAGTTAAAGGGTACATAGTAAATATGCAAACAGTCAGACTACAAACAGTTCTGCTCAAAGATCAACAAAGATTCAGCAATATGGTCATCTATTTTACACACTGAAACTTACAGTTATATCCCTTAGAGCACTTTCTTTTCCTCTCTTTTTTACAATAGCACTTACACATTTTGGTTTTATTACACTTGTAGTTCTTATTTCCTTTTTACACTAGAGACACAATATGATATTTATAAATATGATTCTTATTTATTTCACTAATGAGGATAGTCTCAAGTTGTCTCCATTTGCCTATAAAGGCCTCAAGATCATCCTTTTTTATAGCTGAGTAATATATTTTATACATTTTAATGTATAAAAATGCCACATCTTTTTCATCCACTCTGCAGTTGATGGGCATCTTGGTTGTTTCCAGGATTTAGCTATCACAAATTGTGCAGCTATGAACATGGGTGCACATCTATCACTGTGATATGAACTTTTCAGTTCTTTGGGAAAATACCCAGGAGGGGGATAGCTGGATTGAATGGGGCTTCCAATCCTAGTCTTCTGAGAATTCTCCATATGGATTTCCATAATGGTTGCACCCGTCTACATTCCCACCAACAGTAGAGCAGGGTTCCTTTTTCCCCTGCAGCCTCGCCAACATTTGTTATCAGTTGATTTCTTGATGGCAGCTATTCTTTCCGGAGTAAGGTGGAATCTCAATGCTGTTTTAATTTGCATTTCTTGAATGACCAGTGATGGTGAACGTTTCTTCATGTATGTATTTGCCATTTGTATTATCTTTCTCTGAGAACTGTGTGTTCATCTCAGATGCCCATTTTTGGAGAGGGTCTTTGAATTTGGGGGGCTAGATGTTTTTCAATTCTTTATATATTCTGGACACAAGTCCTTTGTCTGAGGGGTTGCTAGTTAAAATTCTTTCCCACTCTGTTGGTTTTCTTTTCACTTTGTTGGTGATTTCCTTTGAAGTGCAGAAACTTTTCAATATGTGAGATCCCATTTGTTGATTCTTTGAAGTGTTTCCCGGGCAGTTTGCATTTTGTTCATCAATTCTCTGTCTACCCCTATGTCTCCATGACTTCTACCTACCTTGTGTTCCAGTAGATTTAGTGTTTCTGTTTTAATATTGAGGTCTTTGATCCATTTAGACTTTAGTTTTGTGCATGGTGATATGCATGGATCAAGTTTCAGTCTTTGGCATGTAGAGAGCCAATTTTTCCAACATCATTTATTAAAGAGAC
>PVLA01013525.1:0-36323 GCA_004027455.1 Hydrochoerus hydrochaeris
TCCCCTGTCCTCTCCTCTCCTCTCCTCTCCTCTCCTCTGTTTCCTGCTCCTTGTCTCCTGCTCTCTCCTCTTCTCTTCTTCTCTCTCCTCCTTTCTCATCCTGTCTCCTCCTCTCTTCTTCTTTTCCTGCTTCTCCTCCTCTTCCTCCTTATTCCCCTTTCCTTCTTGAATCCTCTTTTTGTTCTATTTCTTTCTTTCTTCTTCTTTTTTCCTGGTGAACATTTTACTTTGTTTTGTCTTCATACTTTTCCAATACACACACACACACACACACTTATGAGATTTTCACATATATGTATATTTCCCTTTTCTCAATTTTATTTTTTAAACAAATTCAATATTATTGATCATTTTTAAAAACACAGTTTTTAAAGTTGCAAGGTTCTGTGACTAGATAACACCGGATCACATTTTCAGCATGAAAGACACTTAATTTTTCTGTGTTTTCCTCTTTAAATAAAAAAATTTAAAAAAATAAAGACACTTAAAGATGCTAACATTGAAACTTCAGATGGCAATGCATACTACAATCAGTATTATTTGACATTATTTTCTGGAAGTTCTGATCAACAAAAGAAAATAAGAAAAAAGCAAGAATAAGTTAGAACACTGACAAGAAAGAAATAAAATAATAATTGCTGTTAGATTTTATGAAGATCAGCATAACAAAATCAAGTGACTTAATAAATGTCCATATGTATTTTTATTTTTTTTTTATTTTAGTTTTTAAAATTTTTTATTTAAAGGGAGAAAACAGAAAAAGGAGAGAAATATTACAGAATTTCAAAAAAACATAAACAGTAAGAAATCAATAGCTGATAAATTATGTATTGCTCATTTAGAAATAGTTGTTCAAGTTACAAAATTAAAGCACACAAGATGGACACTCAAGCAGTGAGACTGCAAACTGGTCTGTTCAACAATCAAACAAGAACTAAGAAATATCAGTAACAATCCTGCACACATAAATATACATGCAGTTATATCTTTTATGGCACTTCCTCTTTTCTCTTTTTTACAATGACAATTATACATTTTTTAATTAAAGAGAGAAAAAAACAGGAAAGTGGTACAAATATTACAGAATTTCAAGAAAAGAAGATAAACAGTAAGAAATCACTAGTTGATACATTACATATTGTTCTTTTAGAAATAGTTATTCAAGTTACAGGATTAAAGCACACAAAGTGGACACTCAAGCAGTGAGAGTGCAAACAGATCTGTTCAACAATCCAACAAGAGCCTAGAAATATGGTCATCAATCCCACACATCTAAACATACATGCAGCTATATCTTTTATAGCGCTTCCTATTTCCTCTTTTTTTATAATAGCAATTATACATTTTTACAATTTTGTATTTTTAAATCTTTCTGTTTCTGTGTCTCTCTGTCTTTGTCTCTGTCTCTGTCTGCCTGTTTCTCTCTTCATTTCTCTCCACTTCATAGATAGAAATGTCAAAACACTATCAGATTTATTCAGACAGCTGTATCCTTAATATAAACTATGCTGTGTGTGCTACAATGGTTTGTTTGTTATTTAAAACTGATAATTTCATGCAAAAAGGACTTGTTGTTTTATGACACCTGTGCACAGAAATTTTTCCAAAAGAGCAATGAGTACAGGTTTCGCAAAATTTATTGGAATGAAACCCAGCATAGCCACACATTTCTGTAAGTCTCAACACTCTGGGAGGCTGAGGCAGGAAGACCACAAGTTGTAGACAAGCCTGGGGAATGTAGTGAATTAGTAAGACCATGTCTTAAAATAAAATGCAGGAGAAAAAGAAAAAGTTGAGTCCAAAGTGCTGCAAAACAAAACAAAACAAGAGACCCAGGGTTGTAGCTCAGTAGCACGGGATATTGAGTTCAATTCTCAGTATCAGAAAATAAAATGCAAGGCTAAACAAAACAAGGGAAAACCTTAATGTAACAAATAAGGAAGAAATTATGTAAATACAGCTTACTCAGATGCATATGAAATGACCTTTATTTATTGTTACAGACACTGGTTTGCCTGCTACCCTATATTTTTTTTGGGTAAAAGTATTATATAATCTTGTAGGCAATCAAAACAAAACTAAATAAATTCTAGATGACACTCACAATGAAAATTACATGTCTTCCTACTGAAAACAGGTTGTAGGGAAAAATGGATCTTTTTCTTTACAGAAATATAATGTAAGCATGGAACATTTTTAAAATTCATCAAAGGCACAAAGAAAAAATATTTTTCAACCCGTGTTAAATTACACATTTTAACGCTGTAATGTCTTGTCAAGTAATATCAGTCAAGTGGCAAAATTGACCAACATGGAAAGAAAAGGGGGCTGTGTAAGGCATTTCAAAACTAAAATGTAAAATGAAATTTCAAATAACAGTCAAGCTAAATTAAGCTAAATGCGAACGTTTTTGCAGGCAGCTGGGTTTTATGCACGTGTATGTGTGAAAAACCTGGTATCAAAGCAATGATTCTGTGTGGTAAGATTTTCAGGAGAAATTCAAGAAGAATTTGAATAGAGAAGTAAACAGAATCCTAGCTTTCCTTTGCAAACAAGTTTGGAGCACAAATTATGCACAATTGATTCCCACAAGCGCACTTCAGGGAAATTCTATTTGGTTATTGAAATATCACAAAGTATTGAACACGACTGAATAGAACAACTCTTTCAAAACGACACTTGCTGTAGAAAAGCAATTTCCAATTGCTTGGAAATAGTCATGTTTGGTGGTATTTTTAAAAGTGTCTTTGGATGTTTAACTGCTCTTGGAGTATCATTCATTTGATTATTTATTTAAGATATTGAGAATTAAATACAGGGTAAGTCTTCACCATGAATTACATGCCCAATGACAACCCATTTCTTTTTTTAAATTTCATTTTCTTTTGAGACAGGGTCTTGCTAAGTCTCTAAGTTTTCTAAATGGGGCTGGACCTTGCTATTTTCTTACCTCAGCCTCCCAAATTCCTGGCATCATGGACACAAGCTATGATAACTAGTGCACTTGCTTATTATTATTATTTTATCGGTACTGGGGATCAAACTCATGACCACAAGCTTGCAAGGCAGGCGCTTATGCCGCTGAGCTAAATCCCCAGCCCCATTATTATTTTTTATTAATAAATATTAGATGCTCTCCTAAATGTTTTTCCCTCCTTGGGAGAATTACACTCACCACCAAAATATTAATCTAATGGTAAAATATAGTGTCATGATTTGATGCTAATTAGGAGACTCTGTTGCTTTTCTCTCCTCTGGAAATAAAATACCAGATGTCTACATCTTGAAGTAGGGGAGTTTTCATCTGACTCACAGAGACGGTCCATGGTCACCTGGTAGACAGTGCGTGCTGGAAGGGTTTGGTGGAGGAAAATGCTCACATCATGAGGACCAAAATTCAGGGAGAAGGTCAAAAAGGAGCAAGGACAGAGACAGAACCTTCCAGGCCACACACCCTAGGTATAGTTTCTTGCCATAGGTCCAAGCTCTTAAAATCACACATAGCTATAGCAAACCCATGACCTACTCAGTTCCTAAACCCTACCCAAGATCACATGAGTCTTCATCCAACACATAGTCATGTGATTTCTTCCTTTCCTAGATCAATGTGTGTATCGACATAGTCAAGTAGAGACAATGTGAGTACAGATATGGACCAGCATGGATCTGATTTTGTGTAGAAGAGTCTCCAAGCTGCCTTCCGAGACTCCAAGGCAGTGCTGTACATTTTTTCAACTCAATCTTTACCTTGTGCCACAGAAATGTGACACGGTATGGAGCTATCGTTATAATGATTTCCTCTGCACGATTAGTAAAATGTCATATGTGTGTAACATGTGCATAGGATGGTTACAAATATTTAATGTTCACTATCACATTTATTTCATACAGCATGGGAAAAATTCCATGATTGTGCTCCATTTCATAGCTGGGAAATTTTTCCAAAGTAAAACTAAGTAGATTTGTGCCAATGGTAAACACTACAACAGTGATGTAAATTCAATCAAATTACTCCTCTTTCTATACTCTTGTTTTGCACTTTTTTGTTTTGTTTTGTTTTGTTTGACGCAAGATTCCATTGCATAGTGAAACCTGGTCTTGAACTCACCGTGTATCCCAGGCTTACCTTGAATTTCTGGTGATCCTCCTGTCTCGGTCTCCCAGGTGTTTGGATTACAGGTGTGCGACACCACCTCTGACCGTCCTAATGTACTCTTAAATTGCTACATTTACACCCAAACATAACATTCAGGACTTTCCTTAAGATGATAAATTTGCCAGGCACTTATACTTAGCACTGTATATATATGTGGATTCCACCATCATAGCTTCCAGCAACCAAAAATGGATGATACTTGAAAAAAAAATACATTGAACATGGACGGACTTAATTTTCTCCTTATTATTCCCCAAACAATATAGCTTAATGCCTGTTCACACAATACTTACAACATGTGATGTTCCGTAAACCATCCAGAAATAAAGGTACAGGGGAAAATATGTGTAGGATATGTGCAAATGTTTTTCCACCTTATATAAAAGACTTGTGCATTTGTACATTTTTGGTAGTTATGGGGGGGTCATGCAATTAGTTTCTTGTGGGCATCCAGTGATAACTGTCTGACCCTTGATCTAGACAGGCTTTTGCAAGATTTGGGCATTAAGGTACTGGTTCCCATTTTCCTGACCTCCCCTCAGAAGCAAACTGAATACACACAAAGCTGCCAGTAGATGCTGTATAATTTCAACATTCTCATTTGCTGGCTGCTTATTAAACCTATGGATTGTAGATTAGGCTGAGTATAAGAGATTTCTGAGGTTGTAGATTTCTTTTCATCTCACTTTTTTCATGGCTGTCTGTGTTAGTCTTCCATTCTTCTTTGCAACTGTTGCTTCTTCCAATGTGGAGAGAAGGTTTGTATGTAGAGCACTACAACTCCAGACAAAGTACTGGTCATGGAATCGAAAATCTCAGGAGATGGAAATTTATTTTTCTGCACATGGACTTCATTTTCTCTTTGAAAATATAAAACAATGCAATAGAGCATAATCAGAAGCTGACCACTTCTGTCCTTACAACTTTATTCCAAATATTAACAGAGGTGCTGGATTTAGGCACATGGGTACATCACCTTTTAAAGATAGCACAACCTATTGTCTGTAGCTGGCTTCTCACAGAAAACTGTGATTTCACACTAAGACAGTCAGTTCATGAGGTAGTCAGCAAGGGCGACACTCATCTAGCTCACGGAGCCACAAAATATTCACCCCAATAACACAGATTAGACAGAGAATATTTAGCTGCATAGGAAACTTGAGCTCGTGAAAATAAAATATTCCATAAACGAAAAAATGTAGCTCCATGCTACCACCTCACCTGAAGAATTTGTGCCAATTAGCAGAATTACTCAAGGTTATTGCAGTGAATTGTGTCATAAAGACTCAAGGAAGTGATTTGACCATGGAGGCCTTTCTCCATCTGTATAAAAAACAGCGATGGTGAACCTTTTAAAGATCAGTTCCCAAACCGCAACCCCAAACCCACGTATTTATTGCAAATTGCCAACAGAGCAACTGAAACAAAATTCTGAGGCTTTAATTTAGAAAATGTGACTCATATATTAACATCTTTCTGTCTTAAAAGAAAAACAAATAATGCACATGCCATGGATTCACCACCACTGCTGTAGAGAGAATGCTGTTGAATTGCAGGAAGGAAGAAAACAGTTCACTTCAAAGTTTAGCAGAAAGGAGGTGGAATAGCTAGCTATAAAAAAGAGAAAAGGTCTCTGAGGAGGAATGTGAGGGGAACAGGGTTTTGTGGGAAAGTTACTGAATCACTCAGAGGCTTTGTAGACCATTGCAAAAGTATCGATATTAAACTCAAAGCCTCTGTTGTCCACCGACATGAAAATGCTGTATCCTCAACCCTGTACCCAGCACTCAGGACTCAGAAATAATCCAGTGCATTTGTCACCAAGCATAGATTTGTTTTCTAAAATGCTATCCTCTGTTTTTTTAAAAAATCTATTTTTTGAAACTTTTCAACATGTATGCAAACATATACCATTTTAAAAATGTGGAATGCATTTTACTGGATGGAACTTTATATATTTATATATATGGTCAGCCCGCCATGTGTCATATATAATTCCTGTGCACCCAAAACCAGGGGAGCTGATTATCTTCAAGATAAGTTTGTGGCAGGTGTACCACGGTGAGATGTGGGTGTGTTGCAATTGGGAAGATTCTAATTCAACGATTGGTGTCGTGCGAAGAACCAGTCTGTTCTAGGGAGTTAGACTAATGCACCCATAGGCAGCTGAAGAGCTCTGTACCTAGCTAGAAAGGTGACAGGTGATGGACACACGCACGATAGATAGATATGTGAGTAGGTAGAGACATAGATGAATTCAAAACCTTGGGCTTCCATGTCCATTTTGACCTCCGAGAAGAGCCAAAAGTAGAATGGGAGCAGATCTGGTGAATAACATGCTCTATCCCTTATTTACAAGTGTTGCATTGACTGGCACTCAGTAGCAGCATCTGCTGCATTTTTGATGATAACACACGAAGACATTTGTTAATGGCTTATATCTAGATGTGCCCACCAAAGCCTAATGAGGCCTTGGGTGTAGCCTTTTGGAGGTGCTTGGATCTAGTTGGTGTGAATGTCGGATAAGGATGTGTTGCTGAGCTTCAAGGTGTGAGGCTGTGGATAAAAGTGTGTGCATTCGTTCTTAACTGGGTTAGCGTAGTTCTGAGTGACACCACCCAAAGAGCAAATGATCTAAATGGAATATAAAGGGACAGAAAGAAATTAGAGTGGCTGCTGCTTCTACTGCTGCTGCTTGTGGATACAAAGGACACACATGTTAATCAAAACCAAAGACAGAGGGGAAAGAGAGAGAGAGAGCAAGAGAAAGAGAGAGAGAGAAAGAACAGAAATGTAGAGAAGCTGTGTGGAAAAGAAAGCAGAGAGAGATTATAGTGTTGGAGACACATTTCAGAGAAAACTACTACAGCCCCAGGATGTAGAAGAGGGAGGGAAGGAAGATTTTCCCCTGGAGTCAATGGAGGAAACAGGATACAATTATAGCAGACGGAATGGTGGGTTCCAAAAAATATGTCCAGACCCCTGTACCAGGATCTGCAAACAGGACCTTATCGAGAACAGAGGTTTACAGAGGTAATTAGATAAAGATTTTGAGATGAAGCCATCCTGGATCAGGTTGGCCTTCAGTGCAATGAGAGTGTCGTCATGAGAGAAACAAAGAGGAGAGCCAGACACAGAGGAGAAGCCATGTGAAGACAGACTGGAGTGATGGGGCCACAGCCAAAGGACAGCTGGAGTCCCTAGGAAGAGGAAGAGGTGGGAGGATTCTCTCCTGGAGCCAGTGGAGAGAACTACATACAACGGTTGTGGACTGAATGGTGGAACCCCAAAGATATGTGTATGTCCTGACCCTGGAACCTGTAAATGAGACTTTATTTGGGAAGAGGGCTTGAAAGAGGCAATTAGTTCACAATGTAGAAGTCAGACCATAGTGCATAGGTGTCTGACCAAATCAAATAGCAACATCTGGATGTTGGAACTTGGGGAGCTGGGAAAACAAGCAGCCAGCTCGCTGCTCTGGTAAGTGGCTAAGAATCAAACATCCATCCCCCCCACCCCCATTAGCAAGTGAGAGCCAGAGATCTGAGTATCTCCTGGGAGGATGAATGCATGCAATATAGCAAATAAAGGGGATTTCCAGCTACCATCTCTGAGAAGGCAAATATCTTTATCACTGTTTTTCTCTGTTCCAATTAATGGTATTGCTCTATTCAATATTCTGTTTTTATAAGTTCGGTATTTCCTTCCATTTTGCGGTACCTGATTGAAAGAACAACTATTGCGAAGAAAACAAGATATACCATTGTACCCATTACTGTTATTCCGGTAACCTGCTGTGAATTTCGGTACCAATGTCACTACACTGTCTCAACTGGCTTTGTTCTATCTTGGTCTGTTGTATTTTACTACCTTCAAAATAAAAAAAATAAATAATTAGCGACATCTGTTTCCTGAGTGGAGGAGGAGACACAGAGAAGAAGCCAGATAAATATGGTGGTGGAGACTTGAGAGATGTGACCCTAGCCATGGAATGGCCGGAGCTCCCAGGACCTCGAAGACACAGTAGGATTCTCCTCTTAGAGCCCTGAAAAGAGAGAAAGATGCAATTGTTGCTGATGGAATATTCACCCCTAAAAGATGAGGTTCAATTTTGGCTCACAGTTTCAGAGGATAAAGCCTTTAGTTTTCTGAAGCATCATGGAAGAAGACGGTTTTGAAGGAAAATTGTCTCAACTCATGCAATTTGGAAAGCAGTAGGAAGAGGATGACAGAGAAAGGGTTGGGGTACCAGATAGAGTCCCCCAAAACAAGCCCCCGTGTCACACCGAGAACCAGAATTATACATTACTTGTTTCCCCAGTGTCTGTCAAGTCAGTTAAGTTGAGAATGAAGACCAAACGCCACATTTGGGAAGAGATGAGAGACACCCATGGAATATCAGAAAGGCAATACAGCAGTCCCTTCTGCAGAACAAGGTCTCTACCCAGTACTTTTCTTCCCCAAACTGCCCCATCTCAAACTTGAAGTAGGAAGTGGAGTATTACATGTTTTACTTACCATGTTGCAGGGGTATTCACTTTCCCACAGCACACCAAAAACAAATGTTTTACTATCTTGATGTTCATCATGACATCAGTATGCTGTGATAAACCAGCCTCTCTTTGTCTTCTACAATGTTCTCTTCACCATTTTATGTCTATATTTAGTATATAATAAAACATTCCAAATTCCAAGCAATTTTGTATTTAGAAAAATGAATATTTGAGGGAATTAATTCACAGTGTAATAAAACCATCTCTTCCTGTTAATGAACATGGTTTCCTACTTCATAATTCTCTGATTCGTGTGTGTGCATTTGCACGTTACTTGTATTAGATTCCTGTGGCTGCTATCAAAAAAAACCATCACATTTCTGATGAATTATGGTAATAGTAATTCACTTTTTTCCACTCTGGGAGATGACAAATGCAAAATCAAAAAGCAGAGAGCACTGTGAATAGGATGGAATCTGTAAGACAATAGGGGATTGTGGGAGGAAGTGATGTCATTGTGGGCATGGCCTTGAAGGGTATAATTTGTGCCCATGTCTTGCTCTTTCTTTTTCCCTTCAAGGTCATGAAGTGGGCGGTTTTGCTGCCCTGAACCTTTGTCCATCTTGTCCTTGCCTTATCACAGGCTGAGAAGCAACAAGAACAATGAACCAGGGGCTGCTATTTCCAAAACTGAGGCAGGATAAATCTTGTCTCAAGGCAAGGATCTATGTCAAGAATTTGCTACTATATTAAAAGACTCCATGATACTCTTATCAGACAAGCAAAGGTTACAACCACACGGAAAAAATGAAAAGTTCTGGTACCTTTAGTCTCCTTTTTAATCTGCTCACCTTAAATCACCAGGTCAGTGGAGATCAATATTAGAAAGGGGAATAATACGCTTTGGGTGTGGGTTTGAACTTTTAAACCAGAGCAGACAGGCTGGACATTGAAATTCCTCATGAGAGCGACTAGCTAAGAACTCTGTCTAAGTTGTTTTTCAGTGTCTGGCTATAGGATTTCAAGTGATAGTATTTGATGTCAGGAAATAAATAGATCTTCTCTCCCCTTCTTTTTCAACGTGTGAGTTAACATAAACAACTCTCGAAATGACAATCTCACTCTGTGAAAAACTGTAGAGAAACATTACTGCATTCTATTGGATTCATTTTAGTTTGGCTGTCTTTCCAGTGCATTGTCAAGTGTTTTATTTTTCCTTTAGTGCATTTCTTTTCTTTGTTTTTTTTTTAAAAAAGAATATTTTTAACACACCGTATCATTCTTCCTTTTCCTAAAAATGCAATAGGAAGAATAAATCTCTTAAAAGTAGTTGAACTGAACTATATTTCTATCTCTGAGAACTTATCATGGTTTGGTGCAGAAGGTCCCCCCAAAAGATCTTGTGTGGTACCCAATACTGCAGTGTTTGCATGGGGTGGAAGATGGGAAGTGATAGGACCATAAGGACTCTAAACTCACCATCTGGATTAATCTACTTCCTGATTTATAATTTGATGATATTGTTGAGAGTAGATGAAAATTTAGGAGATTGCCCCAAGTTGGAGGGAATGGGTCATGGAAATATAACACTGATTGCTCGATGTGACCCCTGGCCTCTTCCACAAATGCAAAGAGTTGAACATCTTTCCCCCACTATGCCCTTCTGCCATGATGTGTCTGCCTCTCCAGAGCTGTAAAAGCAATTAAGCCAGGTGACCATGGACTGAAACCTCTAAAACCACAAGCCAAATAAATCTTTTCTCCTTGAAGTAGGTTTTTCAAGCATTTTGTCATAGCCACAAAAAACTAACAGAGTCATAGAATCATATCTGGCCTCGTATTTCACCAGCAGAAATATTGGTGATTTTTGGAAGCCTCTTTTGCTCTCATTTGCCTATCCCAAAGGTATCACTTGAATGTGTTTCCCTTTGTTCAACCTCCCCTCTTCCCTAAAACTTTCCTGCTCCACTAATGAACTGACCACCAACACAATAAAAAACTTGCAGCCAGAATTAGGATTAAGGTTTCTCAAAAGTTTCCCTCTTCTCTTTGCTTGTTTCTCTACTTCTTACCTCTGGCCACTGGATCTGGGAATGGGTTACACCTCCTTCTCTCTGCACTGCCAAAGACTTGGAAGGGGGTATTGTCATGCAGTCTACCATGAAGCTCCAGCCAACAACGGCTGCCATATTGGATGATGGCCCCACAAGATGGCGATGGACCTGAAAATTCCTGTTGCCTAGTGATCTCAAAGCCACCCTATGTCCATAATATATAGCATTACTTACCTATGTATGTTGGTGGATGGTGTAAACAAACCTACCGCTCTGCTCCAGGAGGTGTGAACAAAATATATCAACGCTTCAACATTAAAATATCACAGCAGGACACATTATCATCAGTCACCTCAAAATAAACCTCTTTACTTGGAAAACTTGTACTCCACCATTCTTGTCCCTTTCCAAAGCACGTCTAGAAGTCCTCTTTCCTGAATTTGTTTTTTATTTAGGCTTGATAACAAAACAAAACAAAATAGTGGATGCTTCTGCAGAATTCCATCAAAAGCAGAATCATAGACATATGCTGATGTGTCTTCACTCATGTTATTTACTGGATCTCTAAAGTGGATGACCTCAATCCGTTGCTCAAGCTGAGCTCAAACTTGCAATTCAGTTTCCCTATTTCAACCTCTCAGAGTTCTAAGAATATAGAAGTTTGTCATCATGGCTATGCTTCCTTGTTTCAAGTTTGCTCACATTCTTGTCTCAAGGAATTGGTTCATTTCATCCGGGTTAACAAATTGATGAGTACGAAGTCATTTGTAGCACTGCCTTATTATCTTTTTAAAGTCTAGAGATCCACAATTATCTCCCAACTTTCTTTCTAGATGTGAGGATTTGTGGGGTTTTCCTCCTAATAATTCATCTGTTTTATTGATCTTTCCAAATATACTCACTGACTAATGATTAAGGCATTTGGGGGAGCTTGGATACGTGATAAGTGTGTACCTACCCTTGTACGACAATCTCAGCGGGATAATGATTGGTCTGCAGCCAGGAATTTTAAGCACAATCATCATTCACGTAGATGTGCTGTGCTTTAAAAAAATTCATTGAATACTGCTGCTGAATGCCATGCAATGGAAAAACAGGGTCCTTCATCACGAGGAGCAGGACAGTCAAGCTTGGTATGTGGCACGTTTCCACCCATTTGATGCAGTCATTGGTAGTGAGCTACAGTGTTCAGTTGTGTTTTCAAGCCTGTGTAAACCATAAGCCATAAACAGATCAACATGAAATTTTGTTCATGTCTTTGGAGAGGCATGATTCTTCCATTAAAAGTGGCAGCTTTTTAAGAAACGTGAGATGAAACTTAGGTCTATGGGTATCCACCGGAGACAAGGATCAGGGTTTTCAATGGGAATTACCCAGATCTCTTTCTGCAAACAAAACACATCAGTCACGTTGTAGTGTGGCCGTGGTGTTGGCGGTGCTTTCTGATCTTGGCCTAGCTTAGCTTGTGCAAGCTGAGTTATTACGCAGGGATGCAATGTATGAATAACTCTGAGAATCACAAGGGCTTCCTAGAGCATTAAAAAATAACATGTGTAGGAAATGAGCTGAGAAGCAGTCAGAGAGTTTCGTCATCTACCATGAAAATACCCTGTATCACATATCACATCTAAAAAAGGTGATTTATGTCAAATAAAGACATTCTGCTGTGTCCGTATCTGGCACCATGCAACTTCTCCCAAGCCAAGGATGAATGCGAGAGGTAAATATTTTGAATCTATTTAGGCCATCAAGGTAGTCCAGAGAGCACAACTAAAGATACTCAGGAAAGTGTACTCCAGAGCTACTTCAGAAAGCAGCAAGGCTGATGGAATACTTAGATTTGAAGCCAAGGGGAGGATAAGAATACATCTTTATTGTAACAACTTTTAACATAGATAGTTCTGTCATTTTTTTTATTATGCCTCATACAGGGGAAGACAGACCCATGGAGCTGTTGAATAAGGTAGGCCATGGAATTAACCTTGCCTTGGGTAGAGAAGCAAAATCATTCTCATTCCCACTAGTGGAATGATGAATGCATTTATTGTTAGTTGGTTTGCTGCTATCGTAACAAGTCCCTGCAATCTTTAGATGAAACAATAAAAGGTTTGTTTTGTGTCACAGTTAGAGAGCTACCAGTCTGTGGTTATTTTGACTTATTTTTTAGGTCTGTGTTAGCAAAGTGCCTCATGCTATGTATGCCATATACAAGAAGACTCCTTCTTATAAAATCCAGAGTTGAAACTGTAGTCTTCAGTAACTAGTTTGGGTAAAGATTGATCAATTTCTTGGTAAAAGTCTGGGGTCACCCAAAGTGTGGTGGATAAATTATTAAGAAAGGGAACTGAAGATGATTTTGATGAATGATTTCATTTGCATCCACTGGGAAAATATCCATGCGGATGGCACAGATATTAGGCAGAGTTGTAGATATTAGAACTGTAGTGGTTGATTGTGTAAGTAGGAATTTTTGCCATACTCAGACAGCTTCTTTGAAAAGTTGCCTTTTGCTAGAAATGATGATTCTCCCTAATGATCCGGTCACTCCCTTCTTTACTACCAAATACAGCCTGGGGTGTGTTATTTTAAGATACAGAGTGGAATGAAAAGATTCAGCAAAGAAGTTAAGGCTTGAAAAGTTAAACTTTATTTTATGGTATAAGAGAGCCTAACCCAGCAGAAAATGAAATCCTAGAAATACGAATTGGGAAATGAATTTTCAGCCTAAGGGGATATGTCAGAAAATGACTAATGTGTGGAAGAAAAAAAAAATAGCTACAGAGTTTGGATGGAGAATGTGAAGAAAAAAAAAACAAGAAAAAGACTAGGAATTACTAATCAAAAAAGGATGACACTCATGAATAATAGATGATGTACAAAGGCAAAACCAATGAGACCTGTGTACATGCTGGTAGGAAAAATAATTAAAATTAAGAAAACAGAAAATATGTGCTGGATGAGATAAAATAGTTGGTGTAGAAGAGGTGAAAATATTTGCTAAGCAAGTTAGTACAAGTAGGGTAGGGAAAGTTGTCTTTTGCCATTGGAGGGCAGGGCAGGTAACTCAGGATATCTGGCAGAAAGCTTATAAGTATGATTTTATGTGCTTTTTCAGCTAAGCCTACTTGGAACCAACTTGTACTCCTGCCCTATAGGTACGTGGTAGAATGGGTAGATGACAGGCAGTCTTGGCAGTGGAAAGAGGGTAGACTCCAACAAGTTATTGGATATGATGGTCCAAAAGGACTGCCAGCCAGGCCTGGTGGCACACATCTGTAAACCCAGCATACCGAGAAGCTGAGGAAAGAGGATTCAAAGTCTGAGATCTGCTGGGCTAAGTTACTGAGAACTCATCTCCAATAATAACAGTAATAATAATAATTTAATAGAAAAATAAAGCTGCCGTATAGAGCACTGTGAAAGCCTTGAGTTTAATCCTTAATTTAAGAAAGGGGAAAAATGACCACTCTTTCTTTTTACTTGGTGATTACCCTGGGAAAATCTTTCCAGCAATTCAGGTAATAATGGGAGGACCTGTGATATTTAGCTAGTGAAATTTAGAAGTGTAAGAACAGAGCTTAAGAAAGAGATGCATCTTCGAATCTTAGTAGGGTTGTTTAGGATGAAATAGTTCATAAAATCACATTTCCATCCTAACACTTGGGAGGCTGAGGCAGGAGGATCATTGCAGGTTCAAGACTGGTCTGGGCTACAAAGTGAGCTCAAGGTGAGCCCTGACTGTATACCAAGACCCTGTCTCAAAAAAGCCACACAAACACACACACACACACACACACACGTACGTCACATTCTCTTAATTGTCTAGTGGGTTGGCTAGAAGAAATACTAAGGCACATTTCTGCGTGTATCTAAGTTGGCCATAGAAATATGACTTTTGATATTTTGCCTGGACGCTGACCCTTTACTCTTGAACTCTGTTTCTCTGCTTTGCTTCCTGGCTGCTATGAACAAAACAGCTTCCAATCATCATACCTTTCTACTATGGTGTTTTCTACCTTAGATCCAACTAACCATTGACCATGGACTGTATCCCCTTAAGCCTTGAGCCGAATTCAACTTTTCCTCCTTTAACTCGTGGTGTCAGATATTTTGTGCTAATGATGGGCAAACTGACCAATACACATATGTTAGAACCCTGGTTACCAATGCCCCAGTGTTGAAATGACAGGCCTTTGTGGGGTAACTGAGTCATGAAGATTCTGTCTTCATGAATGGTATAATCCAGTGAATGAATGGTTAACCACTCTCAAGGCAGTGGCTTTCCTGTAAATGTTAACTCTCTCTGTTTTGTGTGCCCTTTCTCAGCATCTAATTCCCTCTGTCATTTCATGGTGCAGCAGGAAGTTTCTTCTGAGGGGGTGAGTAGAAGCTATTTGTTTCTAGAACTTTCCAGCTTCCATGATGGTGAGCTACATGATGGTCTATTGTTTAAAAACTACCCAAACCATGCTATTCAGTTCTAGCAGAAAGAAAGAAAGAAAGAAAGAAAGAAAGAAAGAAAGAAAGAAAGAAAGAAAAGAGAAGAGGGTATAGGAGATACTCAGTTGAATCATTAGAATAAGAGATTGCTAGTAATTAAGTAGAAAGTCACTGTCCACTCTGAAATTTTCATAACTGGGTAGATAATAATACACTGTGGGCAGTCAGTGAATGAGTATGGAGTGTTTTATTTCTCTTTGCTTCATTTTCTTAGTAAAATAAAAATATTTCTCAGCATTTATGGAAGAAGTGTGGTCAAAGAGCAATGACAATTTACATGTCATTTCCCTTTTGGTTTAAAAGTAAAATATTTGGGCTGGGGATTTAGCTCAGTGGCATAAGCGCCTGCCTGACAAGTGTGAAGTCGTGAGTTCAATCCCCGGTACCAAAAAAAAAAAAAAAAGTAAAATATTTGTAATAGAAATATGCTAGCATAAATCACTTCTAGTCACAAAACATATTATTTTTCCATGTGGTAGTAGATACAATAAAAATGAAGGCAAGTGCCATTATATGTTTGCAACATATAACAACATATGATAATTTTAAAATAAACTTTAATGTGCTAGTACTGATATATAAAGTTGGTTGCTTTTCAAAAGGTACAGATAAACCATCTCCTATCTACTGAATCAAGGTCGGATCTAAGAGGCCTTTTCCACAAATGTGAAAGCGAGATTCAAAATAAAATAAGGTCAATGACATCTTGTCTGGATTACAAAAATAAATATGATCCTTTGTGTTATTATTTTATGGACACCCTATGACATAGTTCATGAGTTCTGAGAATTCAATAAGCATAACCCTCTCTTTTTAAACAACAGAAACTTTCTACAGGTAGCTTAAGACACTAAGTGTGCAATTGATTATTGGCATTCATGCTAAACCCAGAATAATCAGCACACGGGCAAAAAGAACCTCACAACAAGATTTGGGTAGTTGTGATATTGTCCCCACCAAGAATGAGAAGTTTATATGCAAAGTTATGGACAGACATTGTATTATGGTCATGGAGGTTCTCAATTCTTGAGAGGATGCAAAGGTGAGACAAGAACAAAAGAAGAAAGCAAGAAAATAAGAAATGATGGAGGAAACAGAATGGAAGAAGGATAAGAAAGGAAAGAAGGGAAAAGAGAGGAAGGAAGGAAAAAAGGGGTGAAGAAAAGAAAAGAGAAATGTTATAACAGAGGAAAGAAATTAAATGTGAGAAAATGGCTAAACCAATATGACTGATGTTTAGTAAAAGAAGTTATTAAGAAAATTTCAGTCATTGATTAGTATTCATATATTATAGTATGCATTCTTCAGGCCATTTCTGATTTATTAAAGAAGAGCTTTGGGCTGCTTTTTTTCTAAAAAAAAAAACCTCTTTCTGTGCTCTTTAATATTTTTCTTTTCATTTATTCATGCCAGAGTGAGTAGTGCCTCTAGATTTCATGTAAATTTTTTTAAAAATGTACAAGACTGATATTTAGGGCTAGAAGAAGCATTTTGGAGCAGTGCTGAGTAATTTTTTCATCTGCGATGACTTCTATCTTTGTGTTGGGTCTCATGACACCCAGATTTCTGACTAAAGATTTGAACGTGTTGGCTGGTGTTGTAAGAAGATATTAAGAAGAACTGAGATGTAAAGTGGGAGGAGGGAAAGAGGAGGAGGAGAAAGAGATAGAAGAAGAGGAGGAAGAATGAGCAGAGAAAGGGAAATAGGAATAGCAGAAGTATGAGGAATAGTTTTAGGAGGTAGAAGAGCAGTAGAAGTGTGAGGAGCAGTAGAAAGAAGATAAGAGGAAGAAGATAAGAGTGGAGAAGAAGAGAAAAAGGAAGAAAAGGAAGAGGAGGGAGATGGAGTAAGTCAAGCAGATTTCCCTCCCCATGGTAAGTAAGGATCATCCAATTCACTCAAAGCATATGTTGAATGAAAATCACAAAAGAAGACTAGATTTTTTTCCTCTCTGTGTGTCCTGCACCAGGACATTGCTTTTCTACCCTTAGGCATTCTTTGATTTTTGGAGTTTTACTGCAATCTGCCTCTGGAGCTTTCCATATTTAAGGTGACTGAATTCCACCATTATTTTCCTAGGTACTTGTAATGGTTGATTCATTGCATGTTCACTTGAGAAGTTTAGCGACTGAGCAGGAGGCCAGGGTCCTCAATTTGTAAACATCCTGAGCCTGTGGAAGAGGAGGGCACAGAGATGGTGCGAGTGCTACACCGCCCTAGGGCAGGTAGCCTGTGTAGAATATAAGGGAGGAAAAGAGATTTGCTCTTTCCTTGTTTTTTGCTTTTGTTGCTTTTGCTGTCATCTTCCTCCTTGAAATGTTGCCCCTGTGCCATGCCATCCTGCTTTGGAACCAGCTGATTGCAGACTGAAACCTGCACAAACTGTGAGCTTCAGAAACCTTTCCTACCTTGCCGCTTTGTCTCAGCAACAAGATAAATGCAGTCCTCTGCTTACAGGCAAGTGATTGCAAGATTTCCAAGCATAATATTACAAATCTCTTTGCTATCTACATGTTTCTATGTTTTCTGGAGACTAATGAGTATGCCAGTTTAATAGGCCCTGCATTCACTTTAAATATTTACATCTTCTGGAAGTATCACTGAAAAAAGCAATTGCAAAATCCATGCTGAAACACAGCAGTGCAATTAGATCCAGGCTATATAACTCTTTAATGGATGTATAATTGTGCATTCCTCTGATAAAAGATGAGACATAGTATTTGATAATGTTCCATGCAAACTCAAAGAAACAATTACATCTTTTGGGATGCAAATGTTTGAGTGTATAGAATGGTCAAAATGGTCTATTTCTGAGGAGGGCTACTGAGTTTTAATGACATGTGTGAGTTACTTTTTTCTCGTTTTAAGGAAAAAAAGCAAAGCAGAAAAAAGATAGAAATAATACAGAATTTCAAGGAAAAATATTAACACTAGAAATTACTACTTGATAAATTTCATATTGTCATCTTTGAAATAGTTGTTCAAGTTACAGAATCAAAGCATAAAAAGTGGATAGACACTCAAACATTGACAGTGCAAACCATTCTGTTCAATGATCCAACAAAAACTTAGTAATATGGTCATCTATCTTACACACTTAAACATGCATACAGTTATATTCTTTAGAGCACTTTCCTTCCCTTTCATTTTTACATTATCTATTATCCATTTTGGATCTTATTACTCCTTCAGTTTTTATTATTTTTTACATGAGACACAATGTGATATTTACAAATATGTCTTATTTATTTCACTTATGAAGATAGTCTCAAGTTGTCTCCCTTTTATCTATAAATGCCTCAAGACCATCCTTTTTCTGTAGCTGAGTAATATGCCATTGTATAAAAATGCCACATCTTTTTCATCCACTCTGTGGTTGATGGGCAACTTGGTTGTTTTCAAGATTTAGCTATCACAAATTGTGTGGCTATGAACATGGGTGCACATGTATCACTGTGACATGACCTATTCAATTTTGCTGGGAAAATACCCAGAAGGGGAATAGCTGGATTGAATGGAACTTGCAATCCTAATCTTCTGAGGAATCTCTGTACTGATTTCCACAGTGGTTGCACCAGTCTACACTCCCACCAAAGTGGAGCAGTGTTCCCTTTTCCCCACAGCCTCGCCAACATTTGTTATCAGTTGATTTCTTGAAGGCAGCCATTCTTTCCAGAGTGAGATGAAATCTCAATGCTGTTTTAATCTGCATTTTAAGTGAGTTACTTCTTTAAAACTGAAAGTATTGAACATTAAACAGCTCATTATTTATCGCTGTAGGATACACTGCTCCAGAATGTTACAGTGTAAAACAATCACCATATTACTACATTCGTTTCTTCTGGGCTTCCAGAATCGAACAGAGTGTCAGGATAATCAATTTAGAAGTTTAGCGTGGTTCTCAATTTTGGATACTACTGCCCATGTTTCATGACCCCTACTGACTTCGTCTCCATGGAAGCATGTTATGAAACAGGAAGTGGTGCCATTATCTCCATCTAGGACACACCCCCAGTGATCGCACTTCCTCCCACTAAGCTCCACCCCTTAAAGAATCTACTACCACCAGCTCTGTACCACAGAGTAGAGCATAGTGCTTTTATACATGGGTCTTTGTTGGGTATTCAGATCTAAGCTACGGAGTTTGTATTCCTATAACTAATTTAAATGTTCTTTATATAAGTTATAAACGTTACTGAGACTGTTGGGAAATTGAATGTGGTTTGACACTTTTTCAATCCTTTATTTCTCCATGTTAATGGTTTATCATTGTTGAAAGCTAGCTTAAGCAGGTATTCATTTAAGGATGCAAATTGTATTCCTATGATAATTCCTCATGGAATTATTTCATTGATCTCTTGAAACTTATAAATATCTGCCTGTTGATCCTACTGTCTTTCCTCTACCATTATTTTGTTTTTCATCCTCAATTATTTATTTACTGTTGATTGTTCATCCTTGCATTCTGATTATTTTTTACTGACTTTTAATTTGTGAAACTGAATTTTGGGAGTTGAGCTTTCCCCAGGGCACTCATATGTACCATTAGTCCTTCTTATATAAATTTCTAACTTTCACACCTGTCATCCTAGTACTTGGAAACTGATGTAGGAGTATTGCTGCCAATTAGGACCCAAAGGGATGCATTTTGTACCTTCTTAATTAAAGTTTGAAGTGTATAATTTTTATTATCCATTATTTCTAAGTTATTTAATTAAAACTTTTATTAGTAGTAACTTTTACAGATCATTGCCTTTATTAGTCCAGTTTTGGAGTACAAAATGTTTACATGCCTAGTGTGGAGTTGGCACATGTACATAGCACATCTTAATTATTTTTTAATACCCTTTCTCTTCCCTTTATCTGTTACCTCCATCTCTTTATTACTTTCTTTTTTGGAAAAGATCTATCTCCCTACTTTGTACTATCTATCTTTTATTTCACTTTGTCTCTCTCTCTCTCTCTCTGTCTGTCTCTGTCTCTGTCTCTCTGTCTTTCTCTCTCTCTCTCTCTATATATATATATATATAGTTTCATATGTAAGAGAAACCATGTGATATTGAAGTTGTGTCTGATTTATTTCCCTTAATTTTTTTTTATTTTGAAAGTAATAGGAATACAACAGAACAAAGCCAATTGAGGCAGTGCAGTGAATTTGGTACAGAACTTCACAGCAGGTTACCGGGATAACAATAATAGGTACCAGAGTATATCTCATTATCTTCACAATAGTTGTCTAGTTAATTAGGTATAGCAAATCAAACCAAAGACAGGACATTGTAAATCCAATCTAAAGAGAATATTGAATAGAGTAAAGCAATTAATCATAATGAAACAAAACTAAAAACAACATTTGGTTTTAAAGAGAAGATAGAGGAGACTCCCCCCCATATTTGCTATATTGCATGCAGTCATCCTCCCAAGAGATGCTCAGACTTCTGTGCCCAGATGTAATGGGGTAGGGCTGGGATGTTTGATTCCAAGCCTGCATGCCAGTAAAGCTCACAGGAGACACTACTGGTTCTCTTCCTGGCTCACACTGGAGGAAGGCACTTACCAAGAGGGCAGGCGAATTGCTTCTTTGTGCAGCTGCCTGGGTTCCACCATGGTCATGGCCAGATCTTGGGGGCCGCTCACTGGTTCTCCTCCTGGTGGAAGGTGCTTGCCAAAAGGGTGGGTGAATTGTTTTTTTGTGCAGCTGCCTGGGTTCCATTATGGCTGGGGCCAGATCTCAGGGCTCCCTTAATATTGACTTAAAATGCATTCATTTACCCTCAAATGACACAAGTTCATCCTTCTTCATGGCGGAGTAGTATTCCCTGTGTGTAAAAACCACATTTTCATTACTCATTTCTCTAGCAATGACTCATTCTTTCATTGTCAGCACAGAACTATATTAAATTCTGGTTATTATAATACACAGTATTTTAAGATCCATGTATTTTCTTTATATCTAGATGATTGATCTTAATCTACCTTGTTTCTTGGTTCATTTTGTCTTATTTACCTTTATCATACTTCCCCTTTTTTATTGAGTACCCTTAATTTCAAGAGCTTAAAAATAATTTTAGGGTCTCTTCATTCTAATTGCTCTAATCATGATCACATTGCATTCTAGAAGAAGGAGATTATAAGAGCAGTAAAGGTCTTTCATGATCTCAGGTCAGTTTTTTAGTCATAGTCCTTATTACATTCTGACCATTTCATCTCAGTGCCCCAACATAAAGCAGACATAAGTGTTGTGCCTATAATGTTGAAATATTTTGTCATTTTTGTGTTTGACTCCTTGTGTAATTCTCTTACTGTCAAGGAGAATCTCTTTTCCACATTGTTTGCTTGTTAAAGTTCTAGTAGCTTTCACTTTTGATTGTTAAAAATCTGTACCTATATCCTCTGACATGTAAAGAATCAATGGATTTCCTTCTGTACCTCTGATTTGAGATGATTGCATTTGCTCTTTACTTTTTTTTATTATTTTGAAGAGAATAGAACAAAATGATAAAACAGGATGAAAAAAACAGTGAGAACAATATCAGCTTTCAAAAACAAGACAGAAGGAAATCCTTCATAATTGCTGTATTGCATACTGTTATCCTCTTCATAGATGCTCAGACTACTGGCTTTAGGCCTGAATCAGACAATACAGGCATTAAGGTTTTTTTGAGCCTCAGTTGCTATCATCCCAGCCTATGCTCCTCTGAATTAGTTGTCCACTGGTGGCAGGGTGTGTAGTCTCTTCCTGTCTCCCAGCCTGCATGCTACCTGGATCACAGGAGGGGTGGGTTGGCTTTTTGGTTCTATTCATAGCCCATGACTGCTGCTGCCTCATGGAAACGCATGGGTTGACTCCTTGGTTCTCCTCCCAGTCCATATAACTGCCTCTGGCTCACAGGAAGGATGCATTGACTTCTCATCCAATTCCATACAGCTAACTTTGGCTCACAGGAAGGATGCCTTGACTTCTTGGTTCTCCTCATGGCCTATGATTCACTATTTACTTTAGCTAATCATTTGATAAGTGGCTTCCACTAAAAATGGACTACTTGAGAACAGATATCTTGCACACTGTGTGTGTATGTGAAGTTCCTCAAATGTTCCCTGAACTGAAGAGTAAATACCAAAAGCTGTGGTTTATGAATACCAAACCATAAGTCTAATTGCAGTGGGCTTCAACTTTTTGAACAAGACCCGGAAAGAAAGCCAAATGGATTGGGTTTGTTCTGAAGCAGATGTATATATGTGCTTGCATGAAAATGTCATTAAAATATCTAATTTATTTCTATGTTTTCAACATATTTACATAGCAGAGGCAAAGCTAGTAGAGGCAAAGCTAGTAGCCCCTCAGACACTCTGACATACTTGGAAGCAGAGACCGCAAATAGGAAATAATTCTTTTATGAAATAAGATAAATGCATTTCATGAAACAAGCCAAGCCCCCAAACTAGAGTGGACATTTCATGACTGTATTCTCTCTTCTGCTGTCCTGACATTTTTGCCAGTCATGTCAGTTTTGAACAAGGGCAGTTTTATTTAGAACTAAATGCCTCATTGTGCCAAAGAAGAAAATGTGTCCATTAAGATAGGAGAGGGTAGAAGGCATGAGTATTATTCCAGTCCCTGTCAAACACTGCCCCTGAAGCATTGCTTAAAACTACAATCAGTTCCAGTTTTAATATTACTTGGCTTTGATATTCTGTGTCTCTTTTAATGCACTTTTTGTTTTAGAATTTTAAAAAAGTCCAATCAATGATTAAAAGCAGGGGACTGATTAAGGGCAGATTAGAATCTGTCAAGCCAGCAAAGATCTGATTAACTGTCCAGTGCCCTGTCAAATAAAAGAAGGAGAAACCGTTGGTTTCCATCACTGATGAATATGCAGTTTTAGCCACTGCTTCTGTTCACACCCGTAGAGGAGGTTGTGTGAGAAAATTGGCCTGCTTCTTATAGTCTACGCACCGTCAGTAAGACCAGCTTGCTATCCAATACCTTTATGTCAGGGTGTGTCTCTATAAAATACAGAATATAGTGCTGACATAAAGAATAAGGTGGCTACTGGTCATATGTTGTTAGATTTTTTAATTACATCCTGCCTCCTCCATCCCTTCTGTAATTTGTTCTCCTTTCCTTTCCTTTCCTTTCCTTTCCTTTCCTTTCCTTTCCTTTGCTTCCTTCTTTCTTTCTTTCCTCCCTTTCCCCTGCCCTCCTCCCTCCCTTCCACACACCCTATTACATTACCTCTTCTATGTCCCATTCCACTTTTAAAGTCTCCGTGATATCACCAAGACCCCTTGGGTAATCTGGGAAAATCATCCCGATTTGAAAAGCTATCACAATTAGCAAACTTCCTTCCACCAGCCATTCCAGCTTCCCTTCATCACACAGAAGGATCAGCTCAAGGATTCTGAGAATTAGTATGTGAGCATTTTTGCATGTTCAGATATTATTCTATCTTCTTATCGAATTATGCTATCTAGTCACTGCCCAGGAAGTTGAGGAAATATACTAATTTTCTTGATGGTAAATGAGGGATGTGTATTGTCCGTTTCAAAAAAGATCTTTAGAATGTGTCCTCTGGGATTACATATTTGGGAATGTTTCATGTTTCTTTCTCTCCTTATCTCCTTCATTTCTTCTTCCTTTGCTTCTCCTTTTTCCCTCTTGTTTTACTCATACTCACAATCTCTCCCTTCCTTCTTCTTTCCTTTCTCCCTATTTGCTCCTCTTTTCCTTTCTTTCTTCCTTCTCCTCTTCCATTTTCCCTTTGATTTCTTCTTTGCCCCACTTCCAATTTTCACAGTCATTCTGTTTCACAAGACACTAGCAACAAACGTAATGAGCTAATAGGTTTATTGTCAGCATTAATCAATCATTGTGTACCTAGTAATGGAGAATTTGTAGGTTGTCAGCCTGTCTGTGTTCCTCTGTCTCTCTTCTTTCTCAGAGCCTGTTACATGGAGTGACTCTTTGATAGTTCATGTTGGTAAATTACTACACAATGATTCCTTTAAAATCTGTAATCATAATAGTTTTTGTTAGTTCATTAAACAGAAAAGTTTGTACTGTCATTGTTTGACTGACCATTTTTTATGCTTTGATTCTGTAACTTGAACAGCTACTTCTAATATAACAATATGTAATTTTTTAATTTGAATATCTACGTCTTAGAAACAATATGTAATTCCTACCGTAATTTTTTGACTAGTCATTTCTTACAGTTTTTTTAATTCTGTATTATTCCTTCCCTTTTTTCTGTTTTGCTTTTTTCTCTAAATAAAAAAATCTATAATTACAAATTAAAACCTTTCTTTAAAAAACAGACAAAACAAAAAAATGTTAAAAAACAACAAAAAAGTTTTCACTTTTTCTGCAAAGAAAATGCAACATTTCTAATATAAGATTCTTTCTGTTGTTTCATCGAATGACAGAATTAAATGACACTTACTGATGAAATTTTCCAAAGCATTCAATTGACATGCAGCTTCATAATTCACTTATATTTTTTATTACATTTTCCACGGTGTTTAAGAAATATTGATAAACCTTATAGATATCAAACAACAAAATACATCACAAGCTCTCTCTAATTAGCCATTTATTGGCAATGCCAAATTTTAATAAGAAGTTCTACCTCAAATCCAGGTCTGTTGGATTGGAATGCAAAATAAAACTGTAAATCAGGAGTCTAGAAGCAGTTGTATATGTGTTTAGCTCTTATAAAATGCAAATTAAACTGTTAATATCAGCATAGTGGTATCTGATTGTTTATATTTTGTATTAAATGAAATGCATGGAAGTCATTTTTTTCAAATAATATGTCAAGCATGTATGTTGTCTTAATTATTTTGTTCAGAAAAATAAATGTTACGGTAGACCTACTTGTACATTTTAATAGGGTTTTCCCTGTTTCTGTGTTTGATTTTGCTCCAGGTCACTTAGTTTCCAAGGGTCATTGTTCTTTGGTGACCCAAAGAAGATTCTGGTTTTAATGATGCTGTCTTCACTTAGAAACTTACCCATTCAATCTGTAGTTGTTTGTGACGTAAATATGAATAGCAAATATATGATTTTTTTTCACTGAAGTTGGTCTCAGGAAACTAACAATCAGCTAGATTGTGTTCACTTGAGAGTTTCCCAAGGAATAGATGAAATAAAGTTTTTGTGATTTCTGAAAATGATGAATTGTGAGGGTGTAGCCTCAGGAACTACATCTGACCTTTTGCTATTTCCTCTCCGGTTTTTCACCTTTCTTTTGTATCCCGGCCACTATGCTGTGTGGATCTGTCATGCACCACAGCCGTCTGCCATGATGTCTGTACCTTGGAGTTAGCTAACCTGGGACTGAACCCTCTGAAGCCATAAGCCAAATTAAATGCCTCTTCCTTTAAATTGTGGGCATTAGATATTTTATGCTTTCAACCAGAAAGCTCCCTAATACAGACACAACAACAACGATATTGTTTGATTTTCCAGAGTTAAATATATCATTTTACACAGAGACAGAGATATCCTTCTCATACATACAAATAGCATGAATAATTCAATGAGTGAAGATATCATCATTCAAAGTAGAATAATTTTTGGATCGCTGAAACATACTGATCTTTGAAACCAAATGGAGATTAAAACACCACCAACCAAACATAGAAAGAAGATAAAATTCTTGAAAAAGTCAATGCACAATGACATCTACTTGACATTAGTTTTTTAACAAAAGATTTAAGACATTCAATAAGGTTTTCTTTCATTATTTGAAAAGAAATAAACATATGTGTATATGTGCTTTTGTGTTTATGCATATGAATAATGAACATATACTTTAGCACAGAAGTCACTATAGATTTACCTAAGAATACTTTAGCTGTCACTAGATTTTGTTTATGACACACTAAATGAATAAATAATAATAATTTTGCAGTGCATGGTAGACTGGAGATTTAATTACGTAGATTTCCTGGATCAATTTCATTTGCAATAAAAAAATTTAAATGCCTTGTTATAGCTCCTGAAAATACTCTAGATTCTCTATTACTTGTGATCACCATTTATGTGACTGAAAACATGCTAATAATGAGCTATTCTCTATGGTTATTGTGTATTATCAGCTATACTTTTGTAAATATAGTCATCCTGAAAGCACAAAAAAATGTTAGAAAATTAGTTTAAAATGACATCAAAGCTTAAAAATAAGAAAACATCCACCATGGTGAGAAAAGACGTAATGGGTAGTTTTTAAGACAGTCTGGTTTTGTGAAGGTCTTGGAGTAAAAAATGGTATTAATTGCTGAAAGAACCAAAATACACACACAGGGGAAAATGTATATATATTTGGGGAAAGTCACTTAAATAACTCTAGTAAAAGATAGCACCAAGGGTCATTATCTGCCTACAGATTTACCAAGGAAGTCATTTTTAAGAAAGATAACTTGATAAATGTAGTGCAGCTGTAAATGCTATTTTTAAGCATCTGTCTGAGGTTGGAGATAGCATCAACTACTTTAGCATTCTTCGAGGAATATGAATTGTTTCCACCATACGGTGTGCTCTGGGACTTCCTTAGTTACTCTTTACCAGAGCGGAGATAAAGTCCAAAGCTACCACGAGGAGGAAGCGTTGATAAAAATCAAAGAGTAGCCTTCCAGTACTAATGGTACATCCAGCCTCTCACAGATACAAATGGTTAAGAGGGCTCCTTTGAAATCAAACAATTTCAGTTTCCCACGGGGAAGTCATTTGCCAGCCAAGATAGGACCAAGGTTTCAAACATGACACAGCTAGATTTTCTAAGGAATCTATATATCTTCCTGAAAGCACAGACTTTCAGGATTTGACTTCTGAAGCTCTACCATTCTTTAAGCACTGTCCAAGAGACTCTGCAGAATTAATACCTCCTGTTTTTCCCTGCCATCCAATATCGGTGATAAATATAGAGTGGAAGAAACAATATGGGGAAATGGATGACTTCTTCATGGTTTATGGTGCCACAGAAAATTGTTTATAGTTAATGAGGAGCTAGGTTAAGTAGCAACAGGACACTCTTATTCATGGTTCATTCTGCTTCAGCGTGTTTTTGTTACCTTTCCTTCACTATGACAAAATGCACAAAAGAATAAATTACCAGGAGCAAGGGTTTAATTTTGGTTCATGATTTCGGAGTGTTCAGATCAGATGGGCTCGTGACAAGTCTGGAAATCATTTTAGGAGGTACTTGATTGACCAAAGGGGTTCATCTAAGAGTAGACAGAGGAGGACAGAAGAAGGAGATAGAGAGACAGAAAGAAAGAGAGAAACAGAGACAGACAGAGATAGAAAAGAGAGACAAAGAGAGAGGAAGAGGAGGAGAAGGAAAGAAAAAGAAATAAACAGAGAGAAAGAAAGAAAGAGGAGGAAAGAAAAAAGAGAAAGAAATAAAGAAAGAAAGAAAAGAAAGAAAGAAAGAAAGAAAGAAAGAAAGAAAGAAAGAAAGAAAGAAAGAGAGGAGAGGAGGAGGAGGAAAACAGAAGAGGAGAGAATGGGAGAGGAGAAGAAGAGAGGAGACAGGAAGAGCAAAAGGAGAAATGAAAGTGATTGTAGGGTGCTCAAATCACTTCTAAATTCAACTATTAATGCCATGCC
This sequence comes from Hydrochoerus hydrochaeris, assembly GCA_004027455.1. Classification (NCBI taxonomy): domain Eukaryota; kingdom Metazoa; phylum Chordata; class Mammalia; order Rodentia; family Hydrochaeridae; genus Hydrochoerus; species Hydrochoerus hydrochaeris. Next base: position 27,818 of record PVLA01013525.1, read on the forward strand.
TTTTTCCTAATACACCCTAACCTAGGAAGGGTCCACTATATGCAAAAAGCAGCCTCAGTTATGGAAGTTTTTAACACGTGAGGTATTTGGCAGTATTTAAGATCCAAACTATGAAAGTGTCTCCTGATTCATTAACTCATAGCTGGAAAACGTTGGCCAAACACTCCTAAAATACAACTTACCAAGTTGTCTTAGCGTTTGCCCCAGTTTCTGCGAGCCACATGAAAACATTTGCAAATGTTTTATATTTACTTTCCTAACCCAGCCAATATTAGCATTTTTGGCTTCAAGTGCATGTGCTACAGTCTCCTGAGGAACCTGAAAGCAGATAGGTATTTAGACATCCGGGTTCAGATTCCAAATCCGAACAGTTGCAATACAAAATGTTCTAAAACCTGAAACTTTGGGCACACTGACATCCAGCTACAAGTGAAACATCACACAGCATCAATTATGGTCTCATCCACGTGAATATTAAAAATAGTATACACCAGTGTCTTTGGGGTGGTGTGTCTGTGAAAAGTGTCTATGAATTTTAAATTATTTTCATAGGTGAGTTTGAGTTGGATTCTTAAGTTATCGCATGTATAAACACTTTGAAATATTAAAAATTCAAAACCTGAATCTCACACCCTGGCCGACTAAAGAAGGAGGATTGAAAGGAAGCAGGAGGATTGAGCTCAGTCTGGGAAATTTAGAGTTAGTGAGACTCTCTGTCGAAATAAAAAATAGATGCATAAAAAGGACTGAGGTTATAGCTCAGTATTACAGCGCTTTCTTAATTCCCCAGGACCGCAAGTCAAACAACAAAGCAATATCAAAGTTTGAAATGTTTTTCCTACCAAACAATTGGAATGGGATGCTTTTCATTGAATCTTGTATTATTTTATTCCATCTTTTTTTTTCCTTTTTTACTTCTATTAATACACGTATGTAGCATGTAATCCTTACACCCCTTGTCGGGAGTTGGTGAAGCATAAACCACACCTTAATTCCTTTTTTATCCCCTTTCTTTTCCTCTTTCTCTATCTCCTGGTCTCCTTCCATTTGCAAAATATCTCTCTGCTATCTTTTACCTTGGCCTTTTATTTCTTTATATATTGTGTTTCTCATATACAGAAGCCATGTGATGTGCATGCGTAAACTGTGAATATACACATACCTAGAGACACAGGGACTCTCTCGGTCAAACAAGACCCAAAGGCCTGGGGAGATAGCTCGGGGGCACAGTGCCTGCCTGGCAAGCTTGAGGGCCTGAGTTCGATTCCAGGTACTCACCAGAGAAGACACAAGCTCAGGATTCCTGTCATTTACCCATATGTTCCCATCATTACATATCATGACTGTTTCTCTCTGTCAGGAACCTTACTTCACACGGTAAAGTTTGTGCCAAGCACTAAAGGCAACAACACCACCGGTGGCTGTGTTTTGCAGAAGGGAGGGCACCTCAGGGTCCTCAAAATCTGTCACCATGGGATTGAGTGGAGAAAAAAAATAAGAAGTGGAATTTCTGAGCCCATCAATAACCAATGCAGGGAGGAAGAAGCTAGAACATTGGAGCTTAAATGTTTTTTCCACTGCTGCATAGTTTATCTTCCTAAGAAGAGAGAATCCTTAATGAAGTCTAGCTGAATCATTCTCCTCTCCTCTCCTCTCCTCTCTTCTTTCTCTTCTCTTCCCTCTTCATTCTCTCTGTCTCCCTCCCTCCCTCCTTTCCTCCCTCCCTCCTCACCCCAACTACATGAATCTTAAGGGCCAATATGCACTGGGTTTGTAGCTCAGTTCCCCAGGTGAACATGGGATCGGTGTAGAAGCAGTTCCTACTCTAATGATGTTAGGAATGCACCGAAAATTAAAAGGAAGCATAGATTGTACATAAAAGACATCCTTGCACTGGGCCTCTGCTAGCCGCTTGATTACTGTCTTAATAAGTAGCAAAGAAATTAGGCGATCTTTTCAATCATGCTATCTCTTTGCTGTACTGAGGCTAAAATTGCATAATATAAGACAAGAATGCTGACTAACATAAAATTCATAGCCCATTCAAGGGAGTCCTATGTTCTCTTTGCTCCTTGACCGGTTTAGGTTGATAAGTCATAGAACCTCACTTAAACCCAAAGCTCAGTGACAATGCAAAGCACTCCATGTTATGGTTTGAGTCTAGAAGTCACCCCAACACCCCAAGCAATCATAAGCACAGCTTTTCTGAGGTGGTTGGATCCAGGGTGCCTGAGCACAGAATCGGGGTGTGTGAAAACTAAATTGCTTTACCATAGTTCTGAAATTGGTTAGATGAAACCCCAACCCAGACATGGAAAGCACCAAAAAATAAACTTGCAGCCTGGATGAGATATAAATAGAAAGAAAGAATGAAGGCCCCTGGCTCCTGCCTACCCTTCCATGGACTGTTTGTTTAATGCCATGATGCCCTGATATGCCACCTTGACTTGGAGCCAGCTGGCTATGAACTGAACCCTCCACACTGAGATTAACAAGCCTTTTATCCTTTAACTTTTGGGGTCCATCAAGTTGTCTCAGCTAGAAGAGAAAATAACTAAGACAAGATTAGGTAAAATGTGTTTTTTAAATGTTGGTGTGGCTTTATGATGCTTGGTAATTTAATTCACACTGGGGCATTAGGCCACATACATATTGCATCTCGATCATTTTTACTGACATTCTCTTTCATTCCTCTCCTTCCATGCTTCTTCAATCCCCTTCTACATTCCAGATCCTAGCTCCCTGGGGTCCTGCTCTTTCTCTCCTATATTATTTTTTAAATCATTTATATTTTGTACTTCTCATATAATAAGAGAAAATCATGAGATATGGAAGTTTGCATGTCTCATTTACTTCACTTAACACCATGGTCTGAAAATGTACTCTTTTTCCTAGAAATGATTCAAATTTATCCTTGTTCATAAACAAGAGTAGTCCACTGTGTGTAAGTACCATGTTTCTCTGTGCATTCACCAGTTGAGTGACACACAGGCCACTTCTAAGACTGAGTTGTTATCAGTTGTGCTGCTAGAAATGTGGGTAGGTGTGTATCATTACGATAGGATGTCATTAATTCTTTTCACATGGTGCCTAGAAGGGAAATAGCCAGGTCAAATGAAATTTCTAATATTCGTCTATTGATTTTCTCTAAGAAATACATTGGTGGATTTGGATGAATAATTTTTCCCAAGTTAGTCTACATAGACTTTGTGGTTGAAAGTCATTTTTTATAAAGCTGACAATATTTGTATTATTAAACAATGTAACTTCCTGAAGACAGTGTTTCAGGAATGTCACTCACAACGTGGAAATTCATTCAGTCCTAGGAAATAGAGTAGACTCTATTGTAATCCAACATCCACAGTTGTTCATTCAGCCCATGACAAACTCATCACAGCACAAGAGATCAGCTGTACCTGAAAATATTAACGCAACATAAAATCAGAAAACACAAGAAGGCAGACCTCCACTAATGTCAGTGTGGTGAGTTTGCAAGGCTCCTGAGCTTCAATTCAACATGTAAAAATAGAAAGCAAGCATAGAAATATAAAACAAACATGGGATATTCAAGAAATGTGGAACCGGTAAGCCAAGCATGATATAGCATGCCTGTAATCCCAGCACTCTGGAGGCTGAGGCAGGAGGATTGCCAGGAGCTCAAGGTGAGACTGTGCTACATACTGAGTTAAATACCACCCTGAACTATACAGCAAACACTTGTCTCAAGAAGAAAACAAACAAACAAACAAACAAATAAATACATGTGAGAATAATGGAATAAGAATCAGTATTTAAAATATCAATGGTTAAAAAAAATCAACGGTTGTGTGTTTTCCAAAACAGATGACTGACATTGACATCAGTGCAGGATATTCAGGCGACTCCAAGCAAGAAAAATCACAACACAATTATCACTCTGAGAAAAAAGCTTTTTATATCAAAGTTCCTTCGTGGTGGTTTTTACCACGAAGGAACATTGGATTTTATGAAATGTTTTCTCTTCACAATAAAACTTTCCCCTCTCTAAGCTGGTTACCTCAGGTAGCTGAGATAATAAGAGAAAGCTGATCACGGAGGTGGAGAGACATACCCTCTCAAAACATATAAAAACAGGTTTTTCAGATGGCAGGAAAGTTTTATACAATTTGTCTCTCTTAAGGAAAAGACAACTTTAGTTAAGTATGATTTCATGTAGCATGACATATTTTTCTTTCCTTATATTTACTTGATATTGTAGGTAGATCTAATAGTAATAGAAATATATTGGGTCCATATGATTTTATTATGTTACATAAGCAAATCAAGTTAATTAAAAGGATGTTACATTGGATGGCAGCAATTGAGAATATTTTAATATAAGCTACTAATACTATACTTAAAGTCACACAGTGATATTTGGAATGGACAAAATTCATTAGAAACATGTACTAAAAAGTTTAGATAGATACGTACCTCTAGTAATTGAATACAATTTGTGTGCTGTGAACAAAGGAAATTAGGAATTGTACAACATGTTTAATTAAAACCACGGTGTAAAAAAAAGGGAGAAATAATTAAGATAATAAAAGTCCACAGCCCATTGTCACTTATTTAAATATGTGAGGCCAATTTTTAAAAGCAAAGAATAGTTTTAAATCATTTAATTAGGAAACTTTTCATTGTTTAATTATTAATTAATAATATTTAAACTGAATTCCTTCTACCATATCAGAGGCTAACGAAGAAAAATCACACAAACTTGGCATCTAGTGCAGAGAAAGCTTTTCACAAAATTTGATACTCATTTATTACAATAACCCTCATTCCACCCTGGTTTATTATAATAATTCTCAGCAAAGTGGGGACAAAGGAGACCTTGAACTTTTTGAAATGAAATTTAAGAAATCAGTGTACAACATTATATTTACTGGTAAGAAGCTGGATTCATTGGACTCCATCTATAGTACCAGGAAAAATAAGAAATCTCTTTGCCTAATAATTGTAAAGAACACCACACGGAGTGCCCAGCTCTGTACACACAAAAAGGAAGCTGCTAGAAATCATTAGGAACGATGAGCTGAAACCATCTTTGTCTTCTAACAATGTCACAATTCAGAAAGGTCCAAAGATTTTTCTTTAGCATTGGAGGTCAAGATGGGTTCCAGATCCTTTCTATAGAGCTATGCACACATTTATTTCTTTATTTATTCTTACTGGACTTTATTCTGATTAGCATCAATTCTATTTTCCATTTTTGCACTTCAGAGAACAAGTCTCAAAAACTACAAATCCAAGAAGAGACGTTCAAATCTCCGCATTTCTGATAAGCACTTTTAAAGTTTTTCTTTTTTTGGCTTTTATTGGTCCACACCAGAGGCCCATCATGGTTACATGTAGCATGTACAGAATTGGCACATGTACATAACACATGTGAATTCTTTTCTCCACTCCTCCTTTTGTTTTTCCAGAATTAGATTCATTTATTTATCTTTTTTAGACCTTAGAAAGTTAGTGATCATATGTACAGATCAAAAACTAGACACACACAGATATGATAAGCCATTATTCTAAGCCAAGGTACACTTTTAGATAAATTTCTTGCTCTGGATTACCATACCTTTCTCTCTTTTTTTCCTTTTATCTTATCTGTCTTTTCTTTCATATTTTATTTGTATATTAAACTTTCATGTAAGAGGAAACATAACATGTCAGCTTGTGTCTGATTCACTTCAGTTAACATTATGGCCTCAAGGTGACCCGTGTCAAATAATGACTACAGGTGCTGTATATTCATCCATATAAAAATAAATATTTCATAATATTGCGTGATTAATTCCTGCAAATGAGTATGTGTATAGAGAAGCTCTCTAGCTAATGGTCGTTGGATTTCACCAGGTGTCCACTTTATGATGATTAAATGAAAAAGTGATATGTTGGACCTTCAGTAGCTACTGAACTCTGAATTATGAATTTTAGTGTTGTTCCCAAACTTGTAACACTGTGGTAGGTTTGATATCATCTGTGTGACGTGGGTTCCATTTTCTTTGATATTGTTTCTATTATTTATTTATTCATTTATTTATTTATTTATTTATTTATTTTTTACTTTATTATTTTTTATCGGTAGCGGGGATCGAACTCACCACCGCCTGCTTACAAGGCAGGCACTTATGCCGCTGAGCTAAATCCCCCTCTCCTATTGCTTCTTTTACAAAAATTGATTAGGACAGGTCTGTGGTACCTCATGAATGAATTGTTGTGGAGAGTGCATATGTGACATAGCTTGTCGCTTTTTAGGAGCCCTCTGCATGCTACTGCCTTGGTTGTCTTCTCAACTTCACAAAATCTGTCTTCCTCCTTCCTATCATCTGTTTTTTGTTTTTATACGCTGAGTTTCTCATGTAAGAGAAACCGTGCGATATTGAAATTCGTGTGTCTGATTATGTCACTTAACATTATGACCTAAGGTGCATCCATTTTTGTACAAATGACTCAAGTTTATCCTCCCTGGTAGCCTGGTAGTCCACTGCAATATCATGCTTTATTTTTTCATTCATATGTAAGTGGCATTTTTAATTCATTGCTAATGGACATATAAGATACTTCCAGAGTTTTGCGGTTATCAGTTGTGCTGCTTTAAACACGGCTGTGCATTTTCTGCTTGTTGTAGTTCAGTAAACACACCGGCACACAACCCCACTGTCAGTAGGATACCTCATGGGAATTACAGACATAATAATTTGATGGGGAAAGCTGGTCTTTAAAATGATGGTCTCATTTCTCAGCAGGCATATTTCTGTTGCTGAAAAGATCCCCAAAGAATTTGCAGTGGGTCTGAGATGGTGTGACCCAACTGGGAAGGGATTTGGAGGAGTTGGATGGCAATTCTCAGAGATATGCAGAGACAGAGAGAGAGAGAGAGAGAGAGAGAGAGAGAGAGAGATTTGAAGCCAATGGGGGCAGAAGCAGATGAACAAATTGGACCCCCACAGCCCCCCACAGACTGACTCTCTGCTATGTAGTGTCAGATAGCCTCTGCTGCTGCCTGACCTGTATCCTCTTGCTCTCTCCTTGGAATCTCAGTCCTCTCAGGGGCTACGGCAACCCCAGATACACGCATGAGGCTTCTGTAAATGCTTCTTCCAAGCAGCACCATCGTCAGCTGCTGTGCAGAAAATAAAATGCGATTTTTCACAGCACCGATGTTGCCAGGCAGAATGACTCTCCACCCCGAGGCTCAGATGCTTCTATCCAATTTTGAGCATTGAAGAATTATATTCCAAATTAGATCACCGGAAAGCAGAATATCTGTACCCTTGAGTTCATGGCCGGGGTTATCATGCTTTATTCGACCTTGGCTTATAAAATAAAATCTTTCTTAGAGATAGAGTATGATCAGACCAAATGTGACAGTGCAGAGACACAGGATACTGGTGCTTAAACAGTGGCAAAGAGGTAGAAGTCGATTAGGGTGTAGAAATAAAAAAGCAATACCAAGAAAGCCTGCTTGTGAGAGAAGTGGACCAACTCTCACTCCAGATGTTCATGGATGGTAAGGTAGGAGACACCCCTAGAAATTTAAACAGAAAACACACAGATGAAGGAACTTCAGCCTCACTTGTGTCATTTGAGAAAGTCAACTCCTGCCTGGTCGATTAAGCTAGGTGGCTAGAAACATGAATATGATGCTACACAAGGTGCTTTGAGACCAGCCAAGGGCAATCAGTGTGAACACGAACTTCAGCTCAGCCTATGAAGTTCATTACGGTGTGGGAGCTTTGCAAACCACAGTACCCGTATCCAAGAAGGCAGGAAGAATGTGCACTGATTTGCACTTTCAGTCCTTGTAAGTGTGTTTTCTTTGATAACTCTTCAGTGGATGTACCAGAAATGCAAAATATGCAAACCTGTGGCACGGACACAAGTGTACCAAGCAACAAATGTTGGTGCTGTTTGCACAAACACAAACCTATGTGCACATAAACATGCTCGATGAATGCTCTTGTTGATGGAACACACACGTGCATGCACATTTAAAACAACTGTTCCTGCTGAAGCATTGATTTATTGGAGAAATCGTCTTTGCTCACCCTTTGAAGCAAAATATATTGGATGGTAAAGATAGTGAAATTTCTTTGGAAAATACAGACTTTAATATTTAACAAAATATTTTCCATATTCAGATGGCAAAAAGAGTTGCTAATACAGAGAGCTCTTTACACTTTGCAAAACTCTTGTTAACGCGTTTGTCTACACTTGCCTTGAAAATTTGGAACTTACATGCCCACCATTGATCATTAATAGCTAATAAGAATGTGTCATGTCACTTGTTCTAATGTGTAGGAATGGTTCAGAAATAGAGAATTTCTGTAAAAAATTAAAATAATAAAACATTCCAGATGCACATCGTGAACTAATACAGAAATAAAGTAATTAAAATATTTCCTATAGTGTGTGTTTCCTCTCAACTATAAAGAAAAAGAAAAAATAGGAGGAGATAGAGGAGGAGGTGGAGGAGGTGGAGATG
>PVLA01013526.1:0-36346 GCA_004027455.1 Hydrochoerus hydrochaeris
TGATTTTTTACTGTTTATCTTCTTTTCTTGAAATTCTGTAATATTTCTACCTTTTTTCTGTTTTTTTCTCTTTAAATAAAATATAATAATAAGAGAATTCTACTCTTTAGGAGGCTTGCACCATTGGAGTGGATGACAGATTAACCAGTATATTTTTTCCACTTTTGAGACTGCACAATCTGTCTCCTTAATGTAATATAATTACCGTCTAAAGTGACATACTCAATGAAGCATCTTGGCATAGAAGCAGAGTTTATTGTGTTCTAGACATATTTACAGTCATATAAGTTAGATCCTGTCATGAATCCAGTCTAAAACACTGTTTAAAATCATTACTTAGATTGCACTTAAAACATTCTCTTTGGAACAAAGAATTAGGTTGCTTTTGAGCACTCTCTTCTATAGACACGACAGCCATTTAGCTCCTTCCTTGCAACAGGCAGGATCCTGATTTTACTTCAGTACAATCTTATGCTCATAAGTTTATATATAACTACATTGTTTTTATTCAACCTGTTGCTTCAAAAGTAAGATTAGTGGTGATGGTACAGATGCTCTCCTATCTGAGAAAGAAAAGCATCTACTAACCAGCATCACTAATCATTTGTCTAATAAATATTATTTAAGGTTTACTGACTGTCAGACATGAATTAGAACCTGGGGATACTAGGATGAATAAAATAAATATCTAAGCTTAGAAGTTTATAGGTAATAAAAGACAAAAAATTCAAAGGGCAGAGAAAATATTATTTACATATCATCTTGTACAGCATATGTATGTTTTTGTAGGTGCTACTTAATTTATGACAATGTTACACCCTGATAAGTCCATCATAAATTTAAAACATCTTAAGTTTATGATGCATTAAATACATTTAACCTACCAAAATCATAACAGTTTCTACTAAATGCAGATTACTCTTGGACCATTTTAAATTTTAAAAATTGCTAATTAAACATTTATAGGTATAGGGCCACCTTTATTTTTATGTATATAACATACCTATATTTATATTCAATGTATAAATGCATAATGATATTTATAAAACTATATATTTTTCTATCTAATGTTAAAATACTGATGTAAGGGGGGAACTTGCCCTTGTCTTAGAATTTTGAAAAATATTCTAATACAAAGTAATCTCTAAGTTGACAAATGCAAGGACATAGTTGGGCTAAGCAGACAGGTATTATTTTCTGCATTGGCTTCTATCGATTAATAGCTGTCCTCGAGATATGGTATTAAAAGCAAATGAGGCATTCCTATAAATTGCTCTTCAAAATAAAGAGAAGTATTAAGAATTGCATTTAACCTATTTATTACAATTCAATATGGAAGAAAGAAAGGAAGAAAGAAAGAAAGAAAGAAAGAAAGAAAGAAAGAAAGAAAGAAGAAAGAAAGGATAAAGCAGAAAACAAGAGCTCAGAAGTAAGGGATATTTAGCCACAAAAGAGGATAATCCACAGGGAACAGAAAACAAGTTAGGCTAACTATTAAAAACTCTAATGTGCTAACTTGAGAGAACATTTATGCTAACATATTAGGAAAGGAAACAAGGAAGATAATCACATTTTCGTTAAGATGAGGATGTGAAGTTGAGAATCTGAAAAAGCAAGACTGACAAAAAATTGCATGGAAGTCCAAACCATTTCACCCAAGATGTTGTTTTGATTGGTTTTCCTCTATTTTATTTGGTTTGATTTTAATGTGTCTGATAGTATGGACAGCTATTTTGAAGATAACAAAAGGTATTCCTATTATCTTGTTTTGAAGTCTTGTATTGCTTTTACTATTTTGTTTTGATTGACTTTATTCTGTTTTATTTTGTTTGGTACTACTCTCTTAAAAATAAAAAATAAAAATAAATTGCATGAGAGAATATCAGAAAACTTAAGCTAAACGCAGGAGTACATGTCTTTGGGAGACATCGAATAACTCAGCTTGTCTGTCTTCTACTTCTAATTCTCTGGATGGTAACTGTAGAAAATGCTGAGATAGCAGTTTTCTGAGATAAGAAGCAATTATTCAGAATAGCTTAGACTTTAACTTTATCCCTCATAAAACAGGATACATACAATGCTTTAGGTCAGTGGTCCAGGTTGCTCCAGGAGTATACATAGCAGAGTAGAAATTTTATGGGTCCATAACTTACAGAACCAAAGTGGGATATGAGCAACTGAAATTCCATTCTCTCTTGGAGACTTACCTGATTCTTGAGAAACCAGCTGACCATAGAACTAGTCTTGTATTTATTTTTGCTGCCTGTCTGTGAATAACAAATTTTCTCTACTCTGTCTTGTTCTGTAAATGAGTATTCTATCTAGCCATGTTCCTACTATGAAGTTGGATTTGGGTAAAACCGCTACTCTTTCTAAGAAACTTAGGAGAAAATTAATAAGACATTTGGAATATTTTACAGTGATTGATATTGGTTCAGGCCAGATGAAAATGTTGCAATATATTCAAAATGATGAAGGAAAGTACATTAGCTGAAAATCTGTCCTTCAAAAATGAATGACAGATAAATACACTTCCAAATAAATAAAAGCTAAGAAATTTCATCACAACTAGATTTGTTTCCCAATCAGCAGTAAAAAGAGTTCTACTTAAAAAACAAAGAGATTAGTAGCTCCCAAATGTATGGAAGTAAAAAACACACTTGTCAAAGAACAATGCAAATTGTGAATATTTTAATACTGTAATAATGATATAAATTATGTATACTCTTAACATGAAGTTTATCATAGATAAAATAATTTGAGAAAATACACAAAACATAAAAAATGTAAATTATGACATCAAAACTGCATGAGGTGAAAAAAAGTGCACAACTTTTGTGATTGAAGTTAACCATATGTTTTCTAAATCCATGGATAAACACAGAATGAATATCTAGAGTAGATCCACAAAAGATAGAAAAAAGGAATCAAAACACTACTAAAGGAAATATTCTAATCATAAGAGAGAGAAAGAAAGAATGTACAAGAATAAATCACATTATTAAAAGAATACTAAGATATTTTCCCAATTTGTGGGTTTTCTTTTCATTCTATTGGAGATTTCCTTTGACACAAAAAATGCTCAATATACCTAATCATTAGGAAAACATAAACAAAAACAAAAGGGGATATCATTTCACACCTGTTAGAATAGCTGTTATCAAGCACTGGAAAAATAATAAATGTTGGCAAAGATGTGGAGAGAAGAGAAACCTTGTACTGCACATTGTTGATGATGTAAATTAGTATGTTCATTATAGAAAAGCTAGTTTTAAAAACTCAAGCATGTCATCTGTCATTGTACTTCTGAGTATGTAGTCAAAGAAATTGAAATCAGCATGGCAAAGAGATCTGAAATCTTATATTCATGCAACACTTTAAAAAAAAAAGCCAATATATGAAATCAGTCTAAGTGTGCCATTAGAGCAGAATTAGAATCCATACTAGTCTCCTGAGAGAAGCTTCAAGATCAAATTTGAAGAAAATACCGTAATGTATATGTACTCAAAAAATACTGTGTTCTCACCACAAATAGATAAGTATGTCATGTTATACATAAGTTTATTCATTCTACAATGTATATATATATATATATGTACATTAAAGCATCAACCATACAATATAAATATATACTTTTACTTGTCAATAAATAAAAATAATAGATATCAGCAAATTACATTTAAAACCAAACAAACTAAAATTCAACTATGCATTATCAAATATAAGTCCAATATAAATGGAAAAACAAAAATAAATTTGCATTAAAAAGAAATGAAGCATATACCCACTTAACAAAGAAGAAAAAGCTAGAAAAATTACAGTATTACCAGGAGTAAAAAGGGTAGTTTTATAGTGTAAAGGGGGGGAATTAATCTTAATATATATTGTAATCTTAAATGTTTATGCACCTAATAACAGATCTTCTAAAAATATGATAAACAGAAATAAGAAATAAACATCCTTATTTAACCATCTGGTTTCTTACATCAAAGAAACAGTGTAATATTTACACATGTGTGTCCAATTTATTTCACTTAGAAGTATGGTCTCAAAGTGCATGCATTTACCTAGGAATGTCTCAAACTTATTTTTTTAACAGCTAAATGGTACTCTGTTGTCTTAAAAAAAATCACAACCTTTTTATCTATTTCTTGGTTGATAGGCATTTGGGTTATTTTCAGGATGTAGCTATTATAAGCTGTGCTGCTCCATGGTGAATACATATTACTGTGCTATGACGGTTTTAATTCTTCTGAGAAAATTCATAGCAGGTGAATATCTGTGTCGAATGGGAGCTCTTAGTTTTCTGAGGAATCTCCATATTGATTTCCACAGTAGCTGCACCAGTCTACACTCCCACCAAGAGTGGAGAAGGCCTCCTTTTCCTCCACAGCCCCAGCAGCATTTGTTACTAGTTGATTTCTCAATAATTGTCATTTTTTCTGGATGAGATGGGATCTCAGTGTTGTTTTAATTTGCATTTCTCAAATGACCAGGGATGTTCAACACTTTTTCATATATTTGCTTGCCATTTATATTTCTTTCTCTAAGAAGTATGTATTCATCACAGATACTCCTTTTTTTTTTTAATTTGGTCTTTAAATTTGGGATCTCTGATTTATTTCAGTTCTTTATATGTCCTAGATATTAATCCTTTTTCTAAAGGAAAATTGACTAAAACTTTTTTCCCACTCTGAAGATTGTCTGTTCACTCTATTGGTAATTTCTTTTGCTATGCAAAAGCTTTTTAATGAGATTCCAGCTGTTGATTCTTTGTAGTATTTCCCACGTGATCAGGGTTTCGTTCATACAAGCTTTACCTGTGCATTAAAGTGTTCTCCCTGTTCTCTTTTCCAAAAAATCTAGTGTTTCTGCTTTAACATTTAGACATTTGATACATTTCAGTTTTAGTCTAGTGCATGATGAAAGACATGAGTTCAGTATTAGTCTTTGGCATATGGAAAGTTGGCTTTTCCAGCACATTTATTAAGGAGGCTATCTTTTTTCAGTGAAGGTTCTGTATTATGAAATAAAGGCACACTTTCCAAGAGAAAAGGGAACTAAGGACAGGTAAAGGAAAATGGAAGGAAGAGAATATTTTTATAAAATGACAAACGAGGATAAAATGGAAGCAAAACTTTGCAAATGAGAAGAGGAAGAAGTGTTGAAGGGAGGGATTTAAAAAAAAAGAATAATAGGAATCAAGGAGATAGATTTTTTGCAAATGGAAAGCAGACAAAAGAGGAAGGAGAGATGAGGAAGGAGACTGAGAGGGGAAGTAAAAACAATTAAGATGTGTTATGTACTTGTATCATATCCACACATTTAATAAACATTATGTAACGCAAACATGTACTAATAAATATTTTTAAAATTAAAAAATCAGAATCTACAAAACCCTAGAGGAACAGTGAATCATTATTATTAAATGAATAAATGGCAATTGGATGGGGAAGAAAAAAAGGAATTAAAGTTACAGAATAAAATTTACTTAAGAGAAACACCTACCAAATTCAGTGTGTAAATCCATCATGGGTTCTGGTTTGGCATGCACTATTAATAATGCATAAGGAAATTAGGGACATCTGAAACTGGTATCTAATTATATTGAAGTCACTACTAATATTTGTATATTTAATGTTACTGTGGTATTTTTATCTTTGAAAATACAAACTGAAATATTTTCTATAATGCATAGGATTTTCTTTAAATGATGTGTTAGGGATGAAAGAGAAATTGTTAAAACTTTTCACACAAGAAAAATGTCAACTCTCAATGGCTTCACTGAAATACTAGTAAACATAAAGAGAAACAATACCAACTATAAACACACTCAGAGAATTGAAAGAAAGTTCATTCAGAAACACTAGTATAATTCTAATACCCAAACCAGAAAAAGTACTAAATAAGGTGCAGACAAGGTGGTGCATGCATGTAATCCCAGCACTCACTCAGGAGGCTGAAGCAGAAGGATTGTGGGCAAGTTCCAGGCCCATCTCCGTGCTGAGCTACATAATGAGTTCAATGCAGCCTGATCTGCATAGTGTGATCTTATTTCAAATAACCAAAAAAAAGAACAAAAATACTACATGAAAGAACTAATATTTCTCATGAAAACAGATGCAAAAATTAAACGTTTGAGTTAATGCATCATGAGCTTGTTTATCCTAAGAATGCAGAATAGAGTTGGTTTTAACATTTTAGAAGCAAGCATTTTAATTTTCCATAATACCAAAAATGAAAAAATATGATCCTTCCAATAAATGCAGAAATGGTACTCACCACAATGCACCCGTTTTCTGATAAAAATTCTTGGCAAACTAAGAACAGAAAGAGAATTTCTTCAATTTGATAAATTGCACCTGTGAAATACTTTCCCTTAACATTAAAATTAGCAATAAAACACCAGCAAGCAAGTCCCATCTGGAAACCAGTGCCATGTGTGGGTCCCTGCCAGGCTGGAACAAACAGACCCCAGCCTCTTCCCATGAGTCAGCACCATTTGTGGACTGGGGATAGAGAGAACAAGGCCACACCAGCAAGAAAACTCAGTCTGGGAATCATTGCCATGCACAGGCCACCACCAGACTAGAACAGACAGACCCCAGCACCTTCCAGCACATAAGCAGGCAAACAAGATGTACTAATACCTTCCCTGCCCCAAATGACAGGCTTATCTACAGAAACACAGGCTGTGCTGATAGCTATGGAGATGAAATGCAATTGGATGCCTGCAGTGCTTTGGTGTTTCACTAACATTGCAAGTCTAGAACCATTGGTCTCATCATAGTTCAGAGGGTAGCAGTAAGCAGTGTGGCATCTACAGGGAATTGCCTTCTGAGGTTGCAGCCATTGTTGATTCCCTATGGTCTTGTTTTGGAAGTCCTGTATCGTTTCCATTGTTTTGCTGGGTTGGGTTTTATTCTCTTTTGTCTTGTTTGATTATGTCAAATCTGATGGCAGGAGTAGCTATTTCAAAGACGGCAAAATATATTATGGTAGCAATTTGGGATTTACTACAGGTTTGTTTTGAATTCCTTTATTGCATTCATTGTTTTGTTTTTATTGTTTCTATTCTATTCTGTTCTGTTTGATTTTTACTATGTTCAAAGCTATCTGCAGCTATTTTGAAGACATCAAAAGGAATTATGGTAACTGTTGCTGATTTCATAGTGTTTTGCTGTCCTGTATCTTTTACATTGATTTGTTTTGATTGGTTTTATTCTGTTTTATCATCTTTAAAATAAAATTTTAAAACTCAATAAAATTAGCAATAAAAGACATAGTGTTTTGCCATTAACATAAGAAACACTTCAAGAAATAGTTTCATCACTTACATTACTTTAGTTATGATTCTAGCCAGTTCATAAAATGAATGGAACCCATATTAGAAAGGGACATGTGAAAATGACTTTATTACTAGGTTGCATGATCCTTCCATGCTGAAATCCTATGGAATAAATAAAAATGTGCTAAAACTTGTATATAAAAATCAAGCATTGCTCTCTATAATAACAATGAACTGGAAATTGAAATTAAATAAAAACTAGGGACCACCAAATAAACCTTACAAGGAGTGCTAAAAGATAAACTAGACAGAGATAAAAATGACCACAATTTCAAGAACAACAAGAGAAAGAAATGACCAAGCAGGGCAAACAGAGAGGAAAAGTAGGTAACTAACCTAGAAAAATAACATGACAAAGACATTTCAGTTAAAAACATCAATGCAAATGGCCTCCATTCATCAAACAAACAAACAAACAAAAAAACAGACAGGCAAAATGGATTAGGAACTGAGATATGACAATTTATTGTATGCAAGAAACACATCTAACTCAATAAGAAATTCATAAACTGAAAATCAAAGGATCAAAAACCTATGCCACAGGAACTTAGAAAATAAGCAGGTATAGCTATTATGTTTGCAAGCAGTCAAAACTGCAAACCAAGAAGGACAAAAAGAGATTAAGAAGGTCGTTACATACTTGTTAGGGGAAATATTCAAGAGGAAGAGATAACAACCATAAATGTGTATGCACCAAATACAGAGTATACCCAACTATGTAAGACAAATATTAATAGATAGAAAATTCAATTAAGCAGAAACACAGTTATAATGGGGAACCTTAATACCCCATTGTCACAAAGAGATAGATCAATTAGACAAAAAATCAGCAAACAGTTATCAGAACTGAGCCAAACCTATGAATAAAGAGATTTAATAGATGTTTACAAAACGTTTCACCCAGCTATGTCAGAATGCACATTTTTCACAGTTGCACATGAGATGTTCTCTAAAATAGACCATATACTAGCCCATAAAACATGCTTAAATAAATACAAAGGAACTGAAATAATCCTATGCATATTATCTGACCATAGTACAATAAAGTTGAAAATTAATGGCAAAATAAACCACATAAACTCCACAAATGCATAGATATTAAATAACACTTGAGGAGCAACCAATGGGTTACAGATGAAATTAAAGAAGAAAATAAACAATATTTACAATTAAACAAAAATTCAAGCACAATATCCCAGAACTGATTGGATGCCATGAAAACAGTCCTAAGAGGGAAATTTATAGCAGAGAATTCTCACATCAGGAAAACAGAACATCACAAACAATCTAATGCCACACCTAAAGCTTCTAGGAAAAAAAGAACAAATCAAGTTCAGATCCCATATAAGGGAGGAAATGATAAGGATCAGCACAGAAATTAATGTTTTTGAAATTAAGAAAACAGTACAACTAATTAATGAGTTAAAAAGTTGATTCTTTGAAAGAATGAATCAAATGGATAAACTGTTAGTTAACCTTATCAAAACATGGAAAGAGGTTGGACCTTGGGGCACTGGGAAAACAGCACGCCTCTCTGGTAAGTGGCTGTGGCCTGGCAAGCTGCGGCTGCCCCAGGGCGAGAACCATAGTTTCCTGAGATCCACGACCTGCCCTGTTGGACCTTGAGGTGCTGGGAAAATGGGCAGCCACTTCACCCCCCTGGTGGGCCGCTGTGAACCTACCGGTGCACCTGCTAAGAATCAAACATCCATCCATCTCCCCCTCCCCCCATCACTGGCAAGTGAGAGCCGGAGATCTGAGCTTGTCTTGTGAGCTTGATTATAGGCAATATAGTGAATAAGGGAGATTTTCTTCTGCCATCTGTTTGAGGGAAAATATTTTTATCTCTGTTTTGCTCTGTTCTAATCATTGATATTGCTCTATTCAATATTCTGTTTTTATGATTTCAGTATTTCCTTCAATATTGCTCTACCTGATTGAAGGAACAACTATTGTGAAGAAAACCAGATATACCTATTGCTGTTATCCCGTTAACCTGCTGTAAGTTTCTGTACCAATTTCACTGCACTGCCTCAGTTGGCTATGTCCTGTTTTGTTCTGCTTTATTTTACTACCTTCAAAATAAAATAAATAAAGTAAAAATAATAATAAATAAGAAAAAATAAAAAAAGTAAATAAAAACAACAAAACAGATCAGTAAAGTACTGAGCAACCTGAAACATGTTATGACTAAACAAATAATGGACTTAAAAAGCAAAACGAGGAAAAGCAAGTGCTCTAAAGGGTATAACTTCATGTATATTTAAGGGTGTAGGATTGATAATTATGTTGCTAACTTTTTGTTAGATCAGAGAACAAAACTGTCTGCAGCCTCACTGTTTGAATGTCCACTTTGTATGTTTCATTTTTGTAACTTGAACAACTACATCTAAGAAGACAATATGTAATATATCAACTAGTAATTTCTTACTGTACATTTTTTTGAAATTCTGTATTGTTTCTATCCTTTTTTTCTGCTTTATTTTCCCCCTCTCTTTAAATAAAATTAAAAAAAAACAAGGAACGATATTCATGCATTGAGGAATAAAAAGGGTGAACTCACTATATGTCTTGTGTAAATTCAGAAGATCATTAATACTAGTTTGAAAAATCTTTACTATCAAAAGGTGAAAAACACAGAAGAAATGTAAGTTCCTAGATACATATGAGTTACCAAAGTTGAATCAAGAAGATAGAAAAATTCTGGATAACCCAAAATTGGTTAATGAGATTGAAAGTGAAAATAAAAATGTACTAATAAAGAAAATCTCAGGCCCTGGTGTCTTCACTGATGAATTCTACAAGAAAGTTAGAAAAGATTTAATGCCACTACTCCTCAAACTAATGAAATTGAAAGGGAAGCAACATTCCCTAAGTCATTCCTGGAGGCAAGTGTTACCTGATACCAAAACCAAAGATGACCCAACCAAAAGAGGGGCTATAGGCCAGTCTCACTAATGAATATAGCTGCAAAAATCCTCAATAAGACACTAGCAAACAGAATTCAGCAAATTATCAAGATTATACCTCATGGCCTAGTGAAATTTATTTCAGGAATTCAGGGATGGTTCAAAATACACAAATCAATAAGTGTAGTATACCATATTAACAGAGTCAAAAATGAAAATCACATGATCATTTTAATAGATGCAGAAAAGAATTTGACAAAATCCATCACTCATTCATGGTAAAATCCCTAAGGAAAATTGGAATAAATGATCTTTACCTCAATCTGATAAAGGTATCTATGACAAACCAACATTATATAAATGAACAAAAACTGAAAAGTTTTACTCTAAAATCAGGAACAAGATAATGGTGTACACTATCATCACTCCTAGTCAGTATGGTTCTGAAAACATTAACCAGATAAATTAAAAAAGAGAGAAAAGGGTAAAAGATAAGAAAGGAAGAAGTCAAATTATCATTATTTGCAGATGATATAATGCTCTACATAGAAGACCCCAAAAATGTGACCAAAAAACTTCTAGATTTAAAAATCAAATTCAATAGCATAGCTGGATACAAGTCAACACTCAAAAATCACTACCATTCCTGTACAGTAGCCACAAATTCACTGAGAGAGAAATTAGGGAAACCACATCTTTAACAATAACATGCAAAAAAAAAAAATGAAATAACTTTAGAGTGAATCTAATGAAGGAAGTAAAAGATCTATACATTGAAATTTACAGTGGTCTGAAATAGGAGATAGAAGAGGATATCAGAAAATGAAAGATATCCCTTGCTCATGAATAGGAAGAACCAACATACTCCCAAAACTGCTATAGAGATTTAATGCAATTCTGATAAAAATATCATAAGCATACCTCACAGAACTAGAGAAAACATTCCTAGAATTCCTTTGGAACCAGCAGATACCTATAATAGCAAAAGCAATTCTGGACAACAGAGGCAAAACAGGAGCCATCACAATCCCTAACTTGAAATTGTACTATAAGAAATACTGTGATAAAATCAGCATGGTACTAGCAAAGAATCAGATCTGTAAATTTGTGCAACAGATTAGAAGATGCAGAATAACTCCAAATACACACAGCCACCTTTATCTCTGACAAAGGAGCCAAACATGTCTACTGAAATAAATATAGCCTCTCTAATAATTGGTTCTGGAAAACCTGACTCTCTACATGCTGAAGACTAAAATTAGACCCATATCCATCACCATGAATTAACTAAAGTCAAAATAGATCAAATACATAAATATTAAAACAGAAACGCTAAATCTACTGGAAGAGAAAGTAGATAGAAATCTTGAAGACATGGGGGTAGGCAGGGAGCTCATAAACAAAATCTAGACTGCACAGGAAGTTTTTCAAAGAATCAACAACTGAGGTCTCATCACATTGAAAAGCTTTTGCTTGTCAAAATAAAATCATCAACAGAGTGAAAAGACAGCCCACAGACTGTGAAAAATGTTAGCCAATTGTCCCTGAGACAAAGGACTTATATCTAGAATATATAAAGAACTGACAAAATCAGATCCCCCAGATTCAAAGTCCCACTCCAAAAATGAGCATCTGAGATGAATATGCACTTCTTCAGATGAAGAAATACAAACAGAAAATAAATATATGAAAAAATGTTCAGCATCATTGGTTATTTAAGAGATGAAAATTAAAACAATACTGACATGCCATCTTGTTCCAGAAAGAATGGCTATCATTAGGATATCAAAAATTACAAATGCTGGCATGGTTTTGGGGAAAAAGGAACCCTTCTCCACTGTTGATGGTAGTGTAGACTGATTCAACTGCTGTGGAAATCATTGTGGAGATTCCTCAAAAAATTAGAATTAGAGGTCCCATTTAACCCCACTATTCTCCCTCTGGGTAGTTTCCTAGAATAAGTAAAATCATCATACGACAGCATGCACAATATGTAATGGGTAAATCCTGAAAACAACCCAAATGCCCATTGAATGAGGAATGGATAAAAAAAGATTTTGTTTATATGATGGAATACTACTCATCCATAAAGGATAAACGACACTTTTATGGTTAAGTGGATGTACTTTGAGACCATAATCATAGGTGAAATAAATTAGATTTGCATATTAAACATCATATTGTTTCCCTAATATAAGAAGCTGAATGTATAATAGATATTGTCAAGTGGGAAGAAATTGTTCAAAAATAAAGAGAAACAAAGATGTGAGAAAGGATAGTTATATTACTATTTTCTATTAGTTCATTGAAAATAAATGTTTGTGCTTATATTGTTTGATCTATTTTTCATGTCTGCAGTTTATAATCTGAGCAACTACATTGAAAATAACAAAACACAATATGGACCATTGTTACTCTCCCATTATCTTGTTTTGAAATTTTGTAGCATCATTTTTATTTTTTATCTTTAAAACAATAAATAAAGTAATACAAATTAATAGCTTACTATGAGTAAGATCTATGCAGAAATCTGACTATACATATCTTATATAACACCTTCAAATAAATTTTAAAAGACCTGAATATACGGAGAAGTATATTATGTTCAAAAACTGAAAGACTCAAAAAGTTTAAAGATATCATTTCTAATTAAAGTGACAAAAACAACTCAGTGTCAATCAAAATATGAGTAGGGTGTTTATAGAAATTGACAAAGTGGATCTAAAACTTACATGTAAATTCAAAATTTCTAGAAGAACCAAAACAACTGCACCAGAGAAACATATTTGGCACTGGCTTTGCCATCTCATAGTTTTTATTTTTTAAATTTTCATTTTTATAAATACATGTTTTCTATGCATAACGATTACACTCATCATAGGGACTTTATACATAAGCATAATGCATCGTAATTAATTTTCATCTCCTTCTTTCCCTATCCTACCTCATCTTTCTATTTCTTAGTCCCCTGCCCATTTGCAAAAGATCTCCATTTCCTGTTTTCTATATTTTATTTTTCCATTTAGTTTATTAATAGTGTGGGTTTTTCATGTAAAAGAAGCATGTAATATTTAAGCTTGCAAGTCTGATTTATTTCATTTAACATTTTTCAAGATTTATAGTGTAGATATTTTAATCAAGTGTAATAAAATTAGCATCAAGTTAAATCCCTCAATGTGATAAAATGAAAAATTCAGACAAGAGCCCACACATATATGATAATTTATTTTAAATGAAAATACAAAATGCTCAGAATAATGGCATGCTTTTTAATAAATCATGCTAGAACAATCAGATATTTGCATGTAAAATGTATTTCAATCTACAACATACAAAAATAATGAAAAATGTATCACAGCAATAAATACAAAACCTAACATTATTTTAATTCTAAAAGAAAATGTATGACAAAATGTTTGTAACACTGGATTGGGCAAAGTATTTCTTTACTATTAAATCAAAAGCACAAATTCATAGTTGAACTGACCTCATCAATTCAAGTTGAAAATTTGACCTCACCAAATTTAGGAATTTCTAGTCTTTAAAAACTACTGTTGAAAAAGAACATAAAGAAATGACAGACTAAGAAAAATATTTGCAAGTTACATATTTGATAAAGATTTGATCCAGAATAGATAAATATTAATTTAAAATAGAATAATGCGAACAGTCTAATTGAAAAAATGGGCAAAAGATATTTAGATGGAAAATAATTATATAAAAATACATTTAATGTCAGTCAATAAGGAAATGAAATTTAAAGCTCCCTCTTCTTTTTATCCCATTCAGGCTGCAGGACTTTATGGTGGGACAACTCACACCCTGGATAGGCCTTCCCATTGTTCACACCTAGATCTATGGTAAACCAACTTAGTTAACACAAACCCTAAATCCTAGTATCACACACCCATGATTGAGCCACTTCTCAAAAGCCCCATCTATGAACCCATGAGGCTTTGGGATGACATTTTAATATAGGTCATAATACACTCTGTCTCAGTCTCCTGTCCCTATGAAATTTTGGTTTGGGCTCTTTTCCTGTCACAATATTCAAATTGCTTTTTTTTTAAAAAATGCATTTCTCCGTACTTGACTGCATGAATTGTTCAGGAATGGCAGGATCTCACATTGCAACTGTCTCAAGATTTTCAGAAGCCTGGTCTTAGATTTTCTTGAGTCACTGCTGGTTCAAGATTTTAGCTACTCTGTGCACAGTTACAGTTTTTCTGTATACAAGCTAAACTTTTGGCAGGGTGACTTGTTCTTTCCTCAAAAGAAGTGGCTGTTGATTCTTAAAAAAAAAAAAAAAAAAAAAATTATGCTTCTGTTCTCTTTTGTAGCCAACATGGCCATGGGGCTCTTCCTAAGATGGCTTCCCAACCTAGCTCTGTGTAAACACCGGGAGCTGCTGGAAATTGCCTCTTTCACTCCAGGCCACTCTGCAGAGCTCAGGTTACTCTTCCACTCAGTTTGTATTCCTGTCTAGTAGTAGAGTTGGCATTATTTGTGACATGCTGGAATTTTCCCTTTCCCTTTCATTCCCAGAGAAGAACAGGTTCTTCTCTCCCGCCAATCTGTGGAGCACTGTGTACTGCTTCTGTTACACCACTTATTACAGCTTTTTTCAGTACTTGGAGTTGAAACCATCACCAAACCCATTTTTATTTTTACTTTTATTTTGAGACAGGGAATCTCCAAGTTGTCCAGATGGGTCTTGAACTTTTTAATCCCTCAGTGGAAGGAGTACAGGTGTGTAACACTAGGTTCATTTATCATTCTAAATACCAGTACTCCTGGATTTTATCTAGGTACTGACTCACTTAATGATCACTATTTGCAGACAATACCAACTTGTAGTTAAAAGGCCTTAGATCAGAGACGGCAGAACTTTTACAGACCAGGTTCCCAAACTCAGCCACAAACCATTTATTTAACACCAAGTGCCAACACTGCAGTTAAGACTGAACACTGGCTTTTTAGTTCAGGAAAAGCAACTCCTATCTGATGCTCAGCTACTGGGGAGACTTGGTTTGTATGCCAACAAGGGCCCTCTGTCCCCACTGTGGCTGATGTGTCATAGCTTTGCTACCACTGCCCCAGAGTATTCATGAAAATACTTAGATCTAAGAAGCAAATTCACCACAATAGCAGTATACAATATCAACATTAAAAATCAGTAGTTCTTCTGTATACCAGTAGTGAGTCAGCTGAAAAAAAAAATCAAGAAAACCAGTGATTCCTGTGTACCCCTTATCTCTTTAGGCAGCCACATGCCTGTTGAAGTAGATGACGATCCCAGACATCTTCCGCATGTTGATTGCTTCTAGTCCACTAACTAATACTCCCGCCCCACCCCAGACCTGTATCTTGAAGTGTTTTCTTTATGTTTTGTTTTAGCTATTTCAAAATTTCAGGGCTTAAACTTAGGTCTTTGAGTCAATTCTTTATACAAGGCAAGAGATAATTATTTAGTTTCAATCTTCTACATATGATAATTAGCTTTCACAGGACCATTTGTTAAAAACGCTTTCTCTAGCATGTTGTTTTTGTTCCTTTGTCAGGACATTTCTGTTCTACTCAGAGAGCTGAGAAAAGTAGAAAATAAAATATAAATCAGATACTGAAAAACAATAAAATAATTAAAAGTAAAAACTATACAATCAATCATAGAAAGGCTCAATAATATCAAAGAATAAACTAAAAGTCTAAAATTAATATTGAAAAATAAGAAGAATATGGTGGGGGAAGGGAGAATTGAAAGAAAAATCAAGGTTAAAAAAAGAGGGAAGAGAAGAGAAAAAACAGAGGGAGTGTTTCCTTTGTTCCAAAGAAACTTTTTAACTTTATATAGCTTTTACTATTATTTTTGGGGCAACTGGAATTCTGTTTAGAAACTCTTTGCTGTTACCTATCATTTCAAGATTTTCACCTATCTTATCTTCTCCAAAAGATTCAGTGTTTCTGTTTTATGCTTACAACTTTCATCTATTGCAATTTGCTTTCACATTAGGGTGACTCATTCTACACGTGAATGACAAGTTTTCACAGCATCATTTATTAACAAGAGTATCTTTTCTCCAGTACGGTTTAGGCCCTTTTCTCAAAAATCAGATGGATGAATGTGCATGTAGTGGTTTCTGCATCCTCAATTCCATTCCTTTGGTCAGTATGTCAATTTTTGTGCCAGTATTATGCCATTTTATTAACATAGTTTTGCAGTATAACCTGAACATTGAGATGCCAATGCCTCCCACTTTGCTTTTTAACTCAGGTTTGTTGTTACTATTCCATGTCTTTTAGTTCCATATATATTTTAGGAATTTTTTATAGCTCTGTAAAGAATGATTGTAGTATTTTTATTATAATTGCATTAAACCCATACATTTTTGTCATATGGCCATTTTGACTATCAATTCTGCCTATCCAGGTTTAGGCAACATCTCTCCATTTTCTAATATCCTTTTTGTGGTGGATTAGCTATGGTCAGCTATGGTAACACCCAGCTGAACTGGATCAACATGGTGCTGTATGTGGAAGGCCCACCTGAGGGTTGCTGAGAGCAGCGTAAAAGGAGAACTTGAGGGGGAAGATGGGGCACTGTTGATCCTCCTGGAGAAGCTTGTGGTGCTACTTTTCCTGCTATAAACTCAGCTGTTCTTGTCATCGGAGGCACTTGCATCCTTGGTGTTGCATGCCTCAGTGTTGACCAAAGGAATGGAATTGAGGATGCAGAAACCACTACAAGCACATTCATCCATCTGAGTTTTGAGAAAATGGCCAAGACTGCAGTTATCTTCAGGGGAGCTCTGGTCCTTACCTTGAGTGTCACTTCCTGGATCTAGTGCAGATTTCAGTCTGCTGGCGCAGATCCTTCACCCCACTGGTGCAGACTTCTGGCTTCCTGCATTGGCCTTTGGGCCTTCTGAGTGTCCATCCTTGATACAGACTTGCATGGGATATTGTCATGGGCACTAGACCTCCAGTTGGACTCATGGAGGATGTTGCCTTGGGCTCTAGTTCTTCAGCCAGACTTGTGGAGGACATTGCTGTGGGATCTGTGCCCTCAGCTACATTCCTTGTGGCTCTAGTGCAAAGAAAAATCTCTTGCACTCTTCTGCATTTGACTTTTTTGGTTGAATATTATAAAATAATCATATAAATGATGTGTTCTCTATTAAATCTATTTCCTGTAAAACCTGACTACAACATTTTCCTTCCTATTTTTTCATAGAAGTGTAGTTTCCATTAGGGAGGACTTTTATTTCCTTGGTTAGGTTAATTCCTAGGCATTTAAAAATTTTTTTGAATGGGATTCTTTCAGGTTTTTTCTTGGAGGATTGATTGTTAGTGTACAGGAACACTATTTTTGTATATTGATTTTTGTACATTGATTTTGTACCCTGCCTCTTTGTTGAATTTATTGCTTGTAAGAGTCTTTTGATAGAGTTTGTGGTTCTTCTGTGTAAAGGATCATGTCATCTGCAAATAAGTCTAATTTTTTCAAAGGATTTTTCAAATTTTCTGCATCTATTGAAATGACTGTGTAACTTTTAAACTCAGGTCTGTTTATGTGGTGTACTGCATTTATTGATTTATATTTGTCAAACCATCCTTTCATCCTTGGAATAAAGCCTTCTTGGTCATGATACGTGATCTTTTAAAAATTTTTCATTTCTTTTCGTAAGTGTTTTGCTGAGAATTTTTGCATCTATGTTAGTTAAGGAAATTGTTCTGTAGTTTTCTTTGTTGTTGTTGGTTTCTTGTCCAGTTTTGTCACCAGGGTAATGCTAGCTTTAAGGAATGAGTTTAGTAATATTCCTTTCCTTTTAATTTCATGGAAGACTTTGAGGAGTATTTGTGATAGTTCTCTGAAATTCTAGTAAAATTTGATGCTAAAAATAAGTCAGGTCCTGGCTTTTCTTATTTGGTATGCTTTGGTTCAATTTGTAAGTCATATGTGCCTTGGAATTTATCCATTTCTTCTATATTCTCCATTTTATTACAGTATAAATTTTAGAAATAGTTTCTTATAATTCTCTATATTTCAGTAGCATCCATTGTGATTCTACATTTTTCATTTCTAACTGCATTTGTAAGAGTCACTTCTTTCTCTTATTTGTAAGTTTCCCTAAGGATTTTTCAATCTTATTTATTCTTTCAAAGAACCATTGATAACTTATATGATTTTACTATCTCAATTTCATTGATTTTTTAAAATTTTTTAAAATTTCATTGATTTCTGCTCTGATCTTTCTTCCTTGGAGTTTTGGATTTGGGTTGCTATAGCTTTTCTAGACAAGTGAGATGTGTGTCTGGGTTTTTATTTGGAATTGCACTGTGTTTCTAATGTCTTCATTTTATTGGTATACACTCTGTCATGAAAGTCCTTTCATTGTGCCTCAGAGGTTTGGGTATGTTGTGCTATCATTGTCATTTGGTTTAGGCACATTTTAATTTCTTCCCTAGTTTCTTCGCTGAATCACTGATTATTCAAGAGTGATTTGAATAAACTTTAGATGTACTTCCCTGCATTATTAGGTTTCATTTGCTGTTGATTTCTAGTTTTCCTCCATTGTGATGCAATATTATGCAAAAGATTATTTAAATTATTTAAATTATTTTGTATTTACTTTATTACATGCTTTATTACTAAAGATAGAATCTATTTTGGAGAAAGTTTCATGTGTTTCTGAGAAAAATGTTATTCTGTTTTTGTTGAATGAAACATTATGCAGGTATGTGTTAAGTCCATTTTTATGATATGGTTCAATTCAGCTTTTAAATGGACTTTTGGTTTTATTGTGAGTGTGAGGTGTTAATGTCCTTCTCTCCCTCATTCTGACTTTATTGTTATCTATTTGCCCTTTTATATATAGTTTTTGTTTTATGACACTGGGCCACCAAAATTTGCTGCATATATATTTATGTATGGTATGTCTTGCTATCAAATTTTTCCCTTTGCCAAAGTGTAGTGACACTCTATGTCTCTTCTAATCAGTGTTTACTTGAAATTCACTTTGTATGAATGTATGATAGATACTCCAGTTTATTTTGGGCTCTGTTCATATGGGATTTTTATTCTATCCTTCTATTTTTGGCATTTTTTTGTGTGTGTGTGTTTGTTTATGGAGGATTTGTATCTCTTGCAGGCAATGTATAGTTTATCTTTTTTCTTTTTCAGTATGCAAGTGTCTTAGTTTTATCTTTTTCTCATTGCTAAGACAAAATATCCAATACCTAAAGTTAAAAGAGGAAAGATTTATTTTGGCTTGCTGTATGTAGAAGTTTCAGTCCATAATCATCTGGCTCCAAGGCAGAGCAGGATGGTAAAAGGGAATTGCATGACAAGCAGGAGGTATCAGAAGATGAGCAGTAACAGAAGCAGCAGCAGCAGCAGCCCTTTTCTCTCCCTTAGATGCCATGCAGCTCACCTGCCCTCAGGCTGGGTGGTGCTCACATCCAAAATAAGGCACCCAAAAGTGAAAAGACAGCTACAGAATGGAGACAGATATCCAGCTACATCTTGGACAGAGGACTAATGTAAATAATATATTAGACTGTATAAACTATGTAAAGAATAAAAAAACTATACTTCCCCAAAATAAAATGCCCAATCAAAAATGGGCAGTCAAAACAAATAGATGTGTCTCAAAAGAAGAAGTAAAGATGGCCAGCAACTACGTGAAAATTGCTCAACATTGTTGACTATCAGAGAAATGCAAATCAAAGCAACATTAAGTTTCTAACTTACTCCAATAATAATGGCTATCATTAAGGACTAAGAAAACTATAAATGCTAGCATGGCTGTGGAGAACGAAACACTTCTCTGTAATTGGTGGAAATGAAAACTAGTATAACCATTCTTGGAATCAGTATGAAGGTTCATCAAAATATTAAAAGGATAAATTTCCTCTTACCCAGCTATACAACTTCCCAGTGTCTTCTTGAAACAGTAAAAAGCCTCATAAATACAATAATGAATGCATTTACATGATTACGGCAACCTAATTCACAGTAAGTAAACTGGAAGGTGGCTTGCATGCCCATAAATTGATAAATGGATAAACAAAAGGTGGAATGTATACACTGTGAGTACTACGTAGCCATTGTTTATGTGAAATAATTCAGCAAAAAAGATTACATATTTCATGGTTTTTCTAGTATGAGCAACCAAAAATATAAGTTATTTTAAAAGCAAAATAAAAGAGAGATAGGAGGAAGCAGGAAGACAGACTTTGTAGTGACAGAAGAGTAGGACTGGGGTTCTAAAATCACCAAAAAGTAGTAGGTATATGTACTAGTTCTCCAAAAAGAAGGTTATTTATTATGTATCACAAACATAAAATAAAAAAGAATTTAAAAGCAAGAGATGAAAATTCAATTAAACAGTTTTAAAATAAGTAAATAAAATTAGATAAAATAAAAGAGAACAACAACAAAGCATCCTGAAACCAAAGAGGAGAAAAAAGGAGGAGAAGGAAGAAAAAGAAGAGGAGAAAATGGAAGGGAGAAAACAAAGGAAGAAGAAAAAAAGAAAGAAAAGAAAGGAGGTATAAAAGAAAAAATACATCATTCTTCCAAAGTTTCTTTCCACTTTCATAATACTCAACTATCTGAGATATGCAGGATGGGTAATGAGTCATGACTGGGTTCTGTTATATTTTCTCATGACTTTCCCTTAATGGGCTGCTTCTGTATGAATTGTGAGGTCCACCACACCCTTCCCACTGGACATGACCATTCAATGCTCCATTGACAACCTCAGGGCCAAATTCCCTCCAGAAGCTTTTCATTATTGGCTTCCTTCTGTGCACTTGGAGTCACTGCTCAATTCAACTAGCTTTGAGAGTTGTTGGTTACTTAGGTGACCCATTGTTCCAGAGATCCCTTTTCATCTACCCGGGGCTGCAACACATGTCCACGGATAAGAATATCCTTAAATATATCCGAGTCTAAGGAAAGCAGATAGACCACCGTGTTCAATCCTGGAGTGGATAGTTAAGGGAACCAAGCAATCCGCTGGTCTACATCCTTGTCCTTTCTGACCCAGATCCCTTAGAAAACCACATATTTTTTCTATGACTTGTGGTCCTCAGAGTAATTTAGTCCCAAACAATTAGCCCCTTGTTATCATGGCTTCTGGGGAGAACATCCTGGAATGTGTTGAGCATGGTATTGTCTCCAAAGCTAGCCTACCAGGCAGGAAGAGTCACTTTCAGGTTAAACCCCCCTCACTGTATTTGCACCTTGAAATAACCATGGGTTTCTCCTAGGACTAGAGTTTCTGGTCATGTCTTTAGTACATCACCAGCCTTATATTGTGGTCATAGTATAGGGTTTCTCTCACCCTGGTAGCTGGGCTTGACTTTATGGACTGCTTCATACTTTTCTCTGGCTATCTTTGTGTTTCTCCATGGTTTTTAGCCTTTCTGTCAAGTTTTGCTTAATTTTCAGAGCTATTCCATCTTCTTCTACTCAAGATCCACTTTCTCTTTTCTAATTCTTACCTCTTTTCACTTGAGAACTACAGGAATTCTCTCTTGCCAACTAATGTGGAAGTTCTAACATTTTATCCACACACATTAATTTTGATGATGCCTTTGCAGTATACATGTTTGTGAAAATATATCAAAGCATGTCTTTAAGCATATATATGTATAACATATACTGTATGTTAATTATACTGTAAGATTGCAACAAAAGAAGGGAGAGAATTCTGTGTCTCAGTCTAAACACACTTGAAAAAGCAAGCAATGAATATGATTCATAGCTAAAGCAAGAAATTAATTTTTGTCAAGTGTAAACAGCAAGCTTTGATGCTAAGCAGCATGTAGGAAGGACAAGCAAATTAGCCCTTGAGAATTCCAGATCTCATCCCAGAGAATCTGTATCTGTGTTTTAACTCCTATGTGCTAATAGCTACATAAAAAAGTATTTACCTAAAGTGGTCTTACATAAACAAACACCTAAAAATAAAGAAGAAAATTATTCATTTCAAGAAACTACAGACATCATAAATAATTCTTAAATAGAATAATGGCTGAGCCAAGGGGATACATGGTAGTGCATACATCAGTGATGGCATTATCTTAACCTTAGGGAATTGGAATACACTGAAGCATCTCCTGTTTTACGAAGATTAAATGCTTTCTATTACAGATTCAATTGTGAGCACTTCTGATATATTCCACATTGTTCTAAGATAGCAGTCCATACACGGCAAACTTGCTAATAAACATTTCGAAATGTTCCAGTCTTCTTAATATTCAGAATAAGAAAAAGCTCACCACCTCAATCAGGGCAGTGTTGTTCCTGAATAATATAAATCAGTGAGGTCAGAACCTCATTTTCTGCCTATGTATTGTCAATTTCAGATTTCCCAAACATTCTTGTACAGCTGTGAAACCAATTTGGGTTATAGCTTGGTACAAACTGCAAATAACCTTTTGCATCTAAATATATTATTCACCATGAAAACTGGTATATAATAGGCACAGTATCAGGCACTGAAGTCACAAATATGAGAACTACAAAGTTCTTACCATTTGGAAAAATTGACGCCTTGATTAACTAAGAATAAATTTGTGCATCTGTTATTCTCTTTAGTTTTCACAAAACTCAACTGTCTTGTGATGAACACCAATTCAATGGAATTAGAAATTCTATTTAATGCCTGGAATTTCCATAGAATTACCTATTTATTCACTGTGTTCACCCATGTGAAGAAAAAATAGAATGTGGCCATAGTTTGAATTTTGCATCTTGATGACACTGTCTTAAATACAAAACTCTTTCTTTGAGGTCAAAATTAGAAAGATTAGGGGCAAAGAGCAATTTTTTTTTTACAAGCAAAAGCTCTAGGCTTTTCAATCTTCTTAATAGCAGAGCTTTGATCTTTCTTATTTTGTTAATCTGTAAATCCAATCACATTTGCGGTTGAGCACACAGATCTCATACCCTCCTACAAACTAGGTACCTCTCTAAACTGCTATAAGGCAGAGAGACATTTTCCCTGAGAAAATTTCTGGTAAGTCCCAAGCCTCGGATTTATTTTTACAAAATGCATGTTAGTTTGCCAGAAATAAAGTGCTTGTGAATTTGGACCACTTCATTAGATTTATAAAGTCTTCCTGAATTGTAGCAGAACAAAAACCAAAAAAATTTAGAATTGTATACACATAAAACTTCAGAATAGTTTGTGTCTGTAGTAAGTTTGGAGCGCAGGGGTGATAAGCAGATACTCCTTACTGTAACCTTTTTATGCTACTTGGATTCTTTTATATTATGTATAACTTATTTTTTCAATTTCTCTTTTAACCAGTGTGTGTTTATAGTACACGAGGATTACGTTCTTCAGGGGGAGTTAGTACAAATAATAACACATCTTAATTCTTTTTTTATTCCCCTCACCTCTTTTCCCTTCCCCTCCCTCCATTTCCTTGTTCCCTTCCCTGTTGCAAAAGATCTATCATCCTATTTCTTGTCACCTTAAGCTTTTGACTTCCTAATAACATCTATCGTTGAGTACTTAATGTGTGTCAAATATTTCATTATGTTTTGTAGACGCTACAGAACTTATAGATATAAGGCAGCAGTTACTTTTTTATTCCTTCTGTCATCTTTACTTTCTTCCTTCTTTTTTTTTCCTTTTCTCACTACTGAAGGAAACCATAGTTTCACATGAGCTAGGCAAACATGACTAATCTTGACATAAATCCTCAGCACTTATTAAACTTTGAGACAGAATCTTGCTAAGTTGCTTAAACTGGCCACAAACTTGTGGTTTTCCTTCCTTAGCCTCCTAAGCAGCAGGGACTACAGATGTGTGCCATGACTATCAGTTACCTATATTTCTATCTTCATTTTAGGAGTGAGAGACCAAAATCTCACAAACATTAAATGCCCTGCTGAACAAGCCTTATAACTGATAATTAAATTTACTCCATACCACTTTTCATCAACTGATAATCTACAAATGCAGATTCTTAAAGACCAAAGACATAAACCAAAACACAGGTAAAAATAGCAGAGCCTGGTGACGCACACCTGTAACCACAGCACTTGAGAGCCTGAGACAGGAGAATCACTGCAAGTTCAATGCTAGCCTGGGCTCCATAACAAGACTCTGTCTCCAAAATCTCATAAAAGAAAAAAATAGGAATAATTTTTTTGTTTATTTTTTATTTATTTGAATTTTAAAGTGCTTCTGGGTGTGGAAGGATTCCTGTTTCTCCCGTGTTGATGGCAGTTAGTGATAGTCTAGTCGTTCTGTTATAAACAACTGTGAAACTGGAAGAAATATATGTTGGGAGTGGCTCTAGATGCTATATTGAACATGTCAAACTACAACATGACGATTTGAACTGGACATTGAATTGAAGGATTTTCCTGACTATGTTATAATGCCCCTCAAGTCGTTTCATAGAATGACGCTTTGAAGATTCACAGTGGAAGTACAGCTCCATTGATTATATTGTCATGAAATGATTTACAATTTAAGAGGAATATGTGGAATTTCTTCCTTTCTTAGACACTCTGACCTTACTTATCCTGTCCATTAACATCATTCAAAGTCAACATATCTGTTATACTGTTGGCACTGAGGAAATGGATTGCTTATCAGCCTTGGCAATACACTTCCACGTGCTATCAAGGCTGGTGTCTCTAGTTTATTTTCGATAACGTGAAATGAGGCTAGTGCAAGGATAAAACTCCTTAGAGAAATGGCTTTATACTTTCTATAGGAAAGGTTGAGTTCTAAATTCTTCAAAACAGTATAGAAAAAAAATGAGAGCCCCATTTTTTTTGTGGAGTTAATGAACAAAAATATTTGACATGTTTATTTAATTCAGTATGTATAGAGATCATATTATGCACTAACCTTGTAACACAGTCAGAGAATAAAAAGACAGAAAAGCTAAATCCTTGCTCTGGAACCACTCTGCTGTTTTTTTCAGTGCATTCATTATTTGGAAAACTTAATACTCATATATCTGGAGGAAGGGGATGTATGTCAACCCAATTCTGAGTGTGAGGCTTCAGGATCTGTGGTAAGAAGCACCGTGTTGGTTCTAATGTGCAATCAGAAGGAGTAGAACCATACACTTTCTAAACAAACAAACAAGAAAATCTGTGAGGGTCAGGGATTTAGCTCAGTCGTGTAAGCACTTGGCTGCCAAGTGGGAGGACATGAGTTTGATCCTTGGTACCAAACAAGAAAACAAAACAAACAAAAAGCCTGTGACTAAGCTGATGTTGGATTAGGAGAAAAATTTTGCAT
Organism: Hydrochoerus hydrochaeris; assembly: GCA_004027455.1. Classification (NCBI taxonomy): domain Eukaryota; kingdom Metazoa; phylum Chordata; class Mammalia; order Rodentia; family Hydrochaeridae; genus Hydrochoerus; species Hydrochoerus hydrochaeris. Next base: position 25,539 of record PVLA01013526.1, read on the forward strand.
AAAGTTGGAGGATTCAGAGGAGTTAGTTAAAAATGGAATGACACTTCCAAAGTGCACAGCAGAAGAGAAGACATAAGGACACAAGAATAAAATATGCATGATAAAAGATGAAAGGTTGACAATGGGAAATACCAGGCTCTTCCTCCCATGTTTGTGTGTGTGTGTGTGTGTGAGTGTGTGTGTTTGTAGTAGAGGACACAAGAATGATTAAAATTAGATTAAAGGGGGATGGGGTATAGCTCAGCGGCATAAGTGCCTGCTTGGCAAACGTAAGGTTATGAGTTCAATCTCCGGCACCAAAAAAAAAAAAAATTAGATTAAAATGGGACCAATGATTTCTGCCAATAAGTTGGACAGAGGCAACTTTTGGGCAGGTTTCTCAGCTGGTAAAGATAATTATTGAGAAAGGAAACCATATTCTCTCCAGACCCTAGCTTAAATGTTACTTATTTGTATTTATTTTTTTCTTAGCAAGCTTATGGATTTTGTGCATTATGGTCTCACTAAGAGCATAAATGTTCTTACACTTCTCTTTCCTAGTCAGCTCAGGGATCCTGCAAATCTTGTGGAATTCTTCCTTCTCTCTGTCAATTTCTACATCATGTGAGTGTTGGGTGAGAATGAAGGTCATCTATGGCACGGGATTTTGCATAGAATTATTTCAAAATCTTTTTAAGAACCATTATTAGAAAAGTTTGAATCCTTGTAAAAGCCATTATTACAATAGATTGAAAAGAAAGTTTTGGCTTAAATTACTCAGCTAGCAAATGACATTTTCTACACTTGTATCAGACATAGCCTTTCCTTTGTGCCTTTCATCTGCATTTGAAAAGCATTCTTTTCTAGTTAATTCAAAACAGCTCTAGGAGCTCATGGCATCTTATAGTCAAAAGGAATCCTGGAGGTCAGTCACTGTATCTTTCCATCCAGTACAGTAAACCCTGTAAAGTGTTCTGCATAAACAGACGACAGTTTTACTCGAATATCCTCACCAATGTACACTTCATTATTTCCTCAGACAACTTATTCCCTTGTTGGAGGCTGTAAAATTACTCTCTCTTTGGATATGGATGTCTAGTATTAGCAAATGTGTCCCAGTTACTAGAATTCCTGCTCCAGTGTTGATGACACTGGCTGTACTCCTGAGAGTGTTTGCATGAAACAAAGGCCTCTGGAACACAAAATATCCATATAGAAAATTTAAAACTCTAAAGATGTTATAATAAGCATCAGCGGAGATTACACAGGATTGTGGAGTCTTCTGGTCCTTACTGTATCAAGAACTCCCAGTGTGCCTGGGGACTACATCCTTGGCACCCCTACCTGCTATTATGCTTCTGTTACACTCTCTCCTGGTAGATTACATTAACAGAAATTATGGTAAAGGTGGCTTAAAAATCGGGAAGCATAATCAGGAAATAGAGAAACTGGTATTGCTTAACTCATCTGAAAAACAGGAACAAGATTTGGACAATGCTCTTTGTTAGAATTCTGGAAATAATACATATTTTTATTCGTTGATTTAGTCCTTCGACAACTGTTTAAGTATTGTCATGGTTTATGTCAGTGGCCCCCAAGCCTCATGAATTATGGACTCGACTAAATCTAGCATTTGTGATTGGTTCATTGTCTAGTGCTCGGATTGGTGGTATGAGTGCTACACTTGCCTACGGGTGGAGCCAGCATAGGATGCAATGGCTGGAAGAAGGTGTGTGTTTCTTGCTCTTGCCAGCTTGCACCTTGCCATTTGCAGCTGCCCTGAAGGGTTGCCCTGCCATGCCATGCTGCCTTGGAGCCAACTGAGTATAGACTAAAACCTCCAGAACTGTAAGAAATGAACCTTTCCTTCCCTAACTTTGGGCATCAGGTATTTTATCTCAGCAATGAGAGTGAAAAGTAAAACAAGTACCTAACATGTGTCAGGTCATAAACTGAGCACCTTGAACACAGTGATAAACAAAGACTGATATGCCCTGCTCTTGTGGAATCCACAGTGTAAAGATACATTTAGGCCACACATTAATTTTAAAGAAGAAAGAAACAAATGTGAAGTTGCAGCACACATTTTCACTTTCAGGTATTTTTTTAAATTGAGGAGATTTGGGGAAAGTGAATGAGGATCTGACTGATCTGAGATTAAAGGAAGACCAAAAACATATGCAGGGAAAGCAGGAATGGGGAGCAAGTGAAACAGTTTTCCCATGAAGGAAATAATAGCATGTAGAAAAGTCCTGAAGCTGATACTAGCATGCTGCATTTAGGGACTGAAGGAGAGAAGTGCATTTGGAGAACAGAGACCAAATGTGATCATTTTGCCTCATGTAGATGTTCCCTGAACGTGACAAGTTTATTTTATCTTGTTCCAATTTTTCCTGTCCCTGAAACAGGAGGAGATAGTAAGTCTTCATGTTTATTAGTTTATCTAGTTGAATAGTTGAAATACTTTTTAATCCCAGTAGTATAACATAAATCCACAGATGAAAAATAGTATAAAGATTACCAGTCCTGAGATAGGAAGTAGATATTATTTCTAGTGCTAGTCTTTAGGGATTCTTGGTGACTGGCTGTAACCATATAGTCACAAGATTCCAAATCATGTTTTTGCCTAACCCAATCTTCTCCTTCTTCTGTGGTCAGTCTAATGCAATTCTAGTGTCATGACCATTTTATTTGTTGGTCTTTGTCTTAAAAAGCAAAAAAAGTCTATTTTTTCCAAGAGCTGAAAATACTTTGAGGATTAAAATACAAGAGAATACTATTCATTCATTTATGCTGGCATGGTGGTTTTGCTTTTGAGTGAATTCTATAGCTACTCCTCCTTTCTTAGCTCAGAAACCTTTTGCATAGGTGATATTTTGAAAATCCATACAAACTTGGATAAATACATGTATGTGCTCTAGGAATCTGCGGGGAGGTCCACCCATTTATTAACATTCCCTTCATTGTTCAGATTCATTAAAAGAAAACAACAATATACTTCCAGAGAAAATAAAAGTTACCTTTCTAACACTTTTCACTGTTAACATTAAGATCTTCAGGTTTATAAGATCTGTGAAATCTGGCATCAGAGACTCATCTCACATGTTGTGTGCTACCCAAAAAATGAAATATTTAGAAGCTATGGATTTCCAGAATCATGGAAAATACCAATGTTTGCAAAACTTACAGTAGTAAAATATGTAACACATTTCCAAATGAATATTAATAGAAGTATCAACAGTTAGGGCTTTGGAGCCAGGTCTATGGTTGTGTTCTTTTTCTCTTAGATTTTAGACATATTGTAGAAATTACTGAGAAGGATGCAGATTTTTACATATGGTTACCAGTGATTTGGGGGGCAAGTTTGAAGAACTATTTTAAATGAATATTTATATATTCTTGTTCTATTTATTTTAAAAAAATATCTAACTTGCTAAATCATGTTAAAATATAGTCTTCTAAGCTGCATAGACTTTCTCATGTGTCCACATTTAAAAGGCAAAAGAAGATTAGTGAGATTGGCTTCAAGTAAAACATGTAAGAAGACTTTTACAAACATGTAAGTTGATTATGAATCCCTCTAGTGCCTGAAGCAATTAGAGTAGGATAAAACCAAACTGCATAGAAAGTTAAAGATACCTGCTATTCTGAATGCTTCATTATATGTGTCAAGCTGCTTGCTGTACACCTCACACACACCTGCAAAGAAATTTAGTGTAGCTAGCAAGACTAGCCTGGATTACAAAGAAAGTAGTGAGTGCCAATGCAAAGTAAGCTCATTTGGGATTTGAACCTATATATTTCTGCCTTAGGAAAACCTCTATTTTACCTTGCCTGGTAACACTGGTAGAAAAGACAGTTGATTCTCTTCACTTATAATTTTTTTTTACCTCTACACTCACAAGAAATGATTGCTCTGGGAATCTTTTCACAGCTATATTTTAACATAAATGGAGAAAGAGTTCATCACTCTTCTTTGTCATAACTTGTACTACATAATAGAGTGATATAATGTGTCCATGTCTAATTTGAAACAGTCCTTTTTTCCCTATATGTGTCAGTCTCCTATTGGGTCTCTTGGGTTTTAATCAGATATTTGGTCTCCTCATAATGTTGTGGTGGAGAATGTGGGAGAGTCTTACCACAGATGACCTCTTAGTGTGAATCATCTCTAAATATCTGGGTGGAAATACAAGGCCAAAGAACTGGTAACTTGGCTGTGGTAACACAGCATGTGAATGACTGAAGCAAGATTTTAATTTGCTTCTGTCAGACTTTAATCTTCCATTCCCTTTATGGTTAACACTCAGCAGGATTGAATCTTCCTCAGCACACAGTACAGTGCACAGTACAGGACTATATGATATTTGTCTATGTTAAAATAACATTTTTAAAAGAGTATCTGAATTATTTACTAACTCTCTGAAGAGTAAACAGCCTTAAATCATTTAAAAGGAATGGAAGAAGTAAGACATGTACAAAGTCACAAGGATAAATGAGGAAATCATATGTTCAGGAATATTCTTTTTGAAGAATCTGTCTCTATCCTCATTATAACTATACTCAGTATAGTCTGCTTTGCACTTAGAATAGTAAATCTATCTGTCTAACTAGAAGGACTGTGTTTTATTTCTATGTGGTTCAGGGACTAGCACAATTCCACCTTTAAATTATGCCTACTGTGTTATCTGCTAAATCTGAAGGAGTGTAGACTTTTCTCTCCTGAAGCTGGTGAAAGAGTGAAATCAGTGAAAGAGATACTCTGTTGTACAACTGTGTACCTTAATTGGTCATCTATAAAATGGGGCTAATAAATCTTAGATGAGGTGATGAGAGAATTACCTGAAAGTGCTTAGCTAAGTTGCCTATTACATACTTGAAATGAAATAAATTCAGGGGTTTCTGCCATCTTTTCTTCTTTTACTCTTCAAAGTAGAGATCTATGAAGCCTGGCTATTAGTGAGCTAAATTTCACTCACTCAGTACATTATGAAAATTACATCTTGTATACCTACAACTCCTATTCACCTCTCAATTTACAGTGTGTGTTTGTCAATAAAAGAGTTATTTTAAAGTGCTTATAGGCTCTCATCCATGCTGCATTTAACTGACATCTGATATAAACAAGAATGTTTCATGGACTTCAATTTAGCAATGACCTTTATATCTCAGACAAGCTGCTTTATTCCAGATTCCCAGTAAAACCATTCAACTCAGTTTCCTACCTGGAGGTACTTTTCTTCCTCCTTTGAATTGTTTGTTTCAAAGGAACAAATTTGTTTCAAAGTGTTTGTTTCAATTTGTTTCAAAGGAAACAAATACAAGGTAGATTGAATTTTATCAATATTACAAAATGGGGCCAGAAGATGTTGGAAAGAAAAGCAAGTTTCTTCTATAAAAATTGAAATGACTTAATACATTGATAACTTGTAACTGTTCCAAGAATCTCATCTTTCACTGAAGCTATTAAATCCTACCTTTCTACAGAAAAAATAAATTCAGTATATGTATGGTTCTAGTTTTGCCACAATATTATACAATTTTCATGCATTTTTTCTTAATCTCACAGAGACATTAGATAAATATATAGGTAGTATACATGATATATAAAATCTGATATATACAATCATATATTTCATATATAAGACACACAGCATATTTCCTACCCACTGCTAAACATACCTGATGGTATTTAAAATGTGGTTGTCCCAGATTTAGAATTGAACACTATCACTATCAGGAAAAACCATAAGGTACCACACATTTCTATAACTAAATTAGCATAATTTATATGTTCAAATGACTGTGGTATATCTACTGCACATGTTTCACTTAAAAGGAAGTACAATTAATGCAGCAACTTTTCCATTGATCTGTTATGTGTTGCAAATGCTTCACAAGGAATCTGTGGCATTTGATGTAATGTTTTATTAATATAATTACACTATCAATCATCATCCTTTAAAGGGCTGCTATAATAAATACATACTATCTTTTGATACCAAATTTTTTATTCTGGAAAGAACATTTCCTTTGTCTTTGAACAATTTCTCCCTCAAACTATATTCCTGGCATCACTGATATGCTCTCTTGTTTTGCATTCTATGGAAAAAAATTTACATTTATGACAGCATCAAAAAAAGAAAAAGTACTTACAGTAAACCTAACCAAAGAGGTGGAGGACTTAAACACAGAAAAGAACAAAATATTTTTAAAAGAAATCAAAGAAGTTGCAATTAAATGGAAAAATATCCTGTGTTTCTAGATTAGGGAATTCAATGCTGCTAAAATGTCTGTACTACTTCCAGCCATCTACAGATTCAATATAATCCCTCTCAAAATCTCAGTGGCATTTTGGTTCATAAATAGTAACCAGTTCTAAAACTAATGCAGAATTTCAAGAAACCCTAAATAGTGAAAACAGCTTTGGAAAGCAGAACAAAGTTGCAAGTCTCACACTTGTAGATTTTGAAATTGAAAAAAGAAAGTATGGTAGAATAAAGATATACAAATCAAGAGAATAGAACAAAGAATAATGCAGAAATAAATTCTGAATATATTAGCCAGTGATTTTTTAATAAGGGTACCAAAAGCAAACAATGGGGGTGGGGAAGGCAATTTGTTCAATAAATGGTGTTGGAAAAACTGGTTATCCACATGCAAAAGAATGAAATTGGACTCTTACTTTATGTCACTTACAAAAATTAACTCAACATAGATTAAATATCACATTGTCTCTTGTCTGAGGAAACTGAAAATGCAAATGAGGTTCAAAATAGGTGTAACATATTGGGAAGTAGAACTTCAAATGGTAAGGGGAACAAGAGAAGGGAAGGAGGTGAGAAAGAAGGGAAAAGGAAAAAACAGATAAAAATTAAAGCAAAGCCTTTCTCAATGGAGAGGAAAGAAGAGTTGAAGGAGGGGGAAGGGAACTGGAAAAAGATGAAGAATCAACACATATTGTGTACAGTTACAAATTTCCTGTAATGAATGTGATCATTATGTATATCAAAATATACCACTAAACTTAATTAAAAATTAATGACCTAAATGCAATATCTAACACTGTAAAATTCATAGAAGAAAACAAAGGAGAAAAGATGGATATGACATATATTTTTGGGTATTACACTTACAAGTAGAGGAAACAAAACCAGAAATAGATAATCAGCACCATGCCAAGCCTTAAATACTTCTGCACCACAAAGGAAGTAATTGACAGAATGAAAAAGGTAACCAAAAATTATAGAATAAAGTATTTCTAAACTACATATTTATAAATACTTTTATAGAGAGACATCTCCCACCTCATTGGAGCTCTGGTCTTTGGGGCAGAATAAAGCATAAAGATGATGAACAAGTGGTCTTGCATTTGAGGGATAGCTGTAACTCTGCCACTAGTAATATATAAACTATAGTTCATATATTAATGGAGTTACATACTAAATGCTTTATATTCACTGTGTTATATTGTAAGTTTATAAATCTTCCACCATGGTTTCTAACTTCCATCAGCTTTTATTCCACCAGGATGACTGAATATGCAATTAGATAATTCCAACAATGTGATTAACAAAATATAATAACTTTAATAATGAGTAAATTCTGAAAATTTCCTTAATGTGAATACAGTTATGCCATGCTGAACAAAAACAAGAAATATTGGGTTAATTTTATAGGAAAGAATGCAAAGGACTTTCTTGAAAGAAATAGTGCCCAAGTTGAATCATAAAGAATGAGTAAAATTAAATTTATCAGAGAAACTGGGATATAACATGCTATTAGATAATACAAAAAGTCAAAGTACTGTGACTGGAGTGTTAGCACTACCAGAAATTTCACTAGAAAGTAGACAGATGGCTGGGCCCCCCTTCCACCGGAACATTGCAGAAGTCTGCACCTGGCTTAAACTGCCCCTGACTGCTTCTGCTGGGCCCACCCTTCCACCAGGAACATCAGAACCTTGGGCTACAGTGGATTGCTGTGCTGGCTGAATGAGAGACTCAGGAGCCCCTCGATCAAACAGAAGAAATCACCAGGCTCCAGTCAGTGTGGTGTTGGTCATTGTATCTTGGTATAAAAAGTAACTAAGACAGCCTCTGGCCCTGACCATGCACTCTGGTGGAATCCCAGAGCATGGAAAAAACTTGGAACTTTGCTCCCAGGCAGAGAACTGTGGACTACAACGGATTAACTGTGTCAGTATGGTGAGTATGCCCCTAAAATAGAGGTGTACATTGAGTAAATAGGTCCAGTAGTAAAGCCCCCTCCAACTATCTGTAAGACCTTGGTTAGTCTGAAAAGAGTGGGGGTGACCCCCTTCTACACACAGAAAACACCAGGTAGAATGGAAATGGCAAAATGAAAAAGCAAAATGCAGTGTCAAACATCTAGTCTACCAGGAGCAAGTACAGGAGACATTGAAATAGTGGACCCCAAAAGTAACACACTGGAAATCTCTGAAAAGGTAGCAAGTGAAATAAAAAAAAAAAACTCCATGAGGCTATAGAGGAAATCAAATTAGAAGTACTCTCCCATGTAAGGACAGAAATAGCAACCTTAGTAAAAGAGTTGCTGAGTGCAGCTAAAGAAGAAATAGAGAAAAAAGTACAGGAACATGGGAAACTGATTGAAACCTTGAATGAACATTATGGAAAACATGCAGAATTCATGAAACAAACTCAAAGAGACATCAAAGGAACAAAAAATTCTATTCAAAGCATGCAAAACTGTTTAAATGAAGCTGAGGATAGGATTTCAGACCTTGAGGACAAGATTACAATTAGTGATCATGAAAGGATAGAAATTTTAAAAATAATAAAGCAGCATGAATTGACAATCCAACAGCTTCAAGATGATGCCAAGAGAAAAAAATAAGATTAATAGGCATCAGTGAAGAGGCAAATGATGTAGCCAAAATATTCACAGAAGTAATTGAAGAAAATTTCTGAAAATGGGGAACGAATCTGATATGCAGATAAGTGAGGCATATAGAATGCCAAACAGTCACAATCAACATAAATCCACATCCAGACACATAATAATTAAGATTGCAGATATACAGCATAAAAACAGAATACTGAAAGCTGTAAGACAAAAGACACAACTCACCTACCAAGGAAAACCCATTAGAATCACAAAAAACTTTTCAGAACAAACCCTCAAGTCAAGAAGAGCTTGGAGTGTGGTATTTCAAGCCCTGAAAGAAAACAACATTCAACCCAGTCTGATATACCCAGAAAAGCTTTCATTCATATTTAACAGAGAAACAAGATACTTCCATGACAAAGAACAACTGGAAAAATTCAGGTTCACCAAACCAACCCTAGAAAGAGTACTGAAAGACATACTACTCAGAGATAAAAATCACAATCCCAAAAACAATAGAAAGAAACCACCAGGTAGGATAAGCAATTAAATAAGGGGAAAAGCAGAAAGAAAGAACTGGAATGTGACATGGCAAAGTCAAACCAGTACATATAAGTGATATTAATAAATGTAAATGGCCTCAATTCACCTATAAAAAAATAGATTGACAGAATGGATCAAGAAACAGGATCCCACAATATGCTCTATACAAGAAACACATCTGACCCAAAAGGAAACTCATAGATTAAAAGTCAAAGGATATAAACAGTATTCCATGCAACAGGAACCCAGAAAAAAGCAAGGGTAACTATTCTATTTGCAGACAACATGAACTTCAAACCTAAAATGATTAAAAGAGATAAAGAAGGTCACTACATACTCATTAGTGGAAAAATTCAAGAGGAAGAACTAACAATTATAAATATATATGCACCAAATACAGGAGCACCCAACTATATAAGACAGATAACAGTGGACATGAAAAATAAAATACACAAGAACACAATTATAACACGGGATCTTAACAGGCCATTGTCACAGAGAGATAGATCAACTAGACAAAAGGTCAGCAAAGAAATAACAGAACTGAATCATACCTGTGAGCAATTAGACTTGGTAGAGATTTACAGAGTGTTCCACCCAACCACATCAGAATACACATTCTTCTCAGCTGCTCATGGGACATTCTCCAAAATAGACCATATATTATCCAAAAAAACATTCTTAAGTAAGTGCAAAGGTATTGACATCATCCCATGCATAGTATCTGACTATAGTGCCCTGAAATTGGAAATTAATGGCAAAAGAAATTGCAAAACCTGCATAAATACATGGAAATTAAATAACAACCTTTTGAACAATCAGTGGGCTACAGATAAAATTAAAGAAGAAATAAAGCAACACCTCCAATTCAATGAAAATAGAGAAACAACATACTGTAATCTGTGGGATGCAATGAAAGCAGTCTTAAGAGGGAAATATATAGCGATCAATTGTCATATCAAGAAAACAGAATGAGCACAAATAAACAACCTAATGCTACATCTCAAGCTTCTAGAAAAGGAAGAGCAAGCTAAACCCAAAGCTCATAGAAGAGAAGAAATTATAAAGATTAGAGCAGAAATCAATGCAATTGAAACTAAAAAAAAAAAAATACAAAGAATAAATGAGACTAGGAGAAGACAAGATGGGCAATCAGTGAGCAACAAAATACAAAGCCTCCTGGGAGAAACAACTCATTTTCCAGAATAAAACACCCTGGAGAGATCCAGACAGAGGGAGATGGATCCTCTTGACACAGGAAGAAATTAAAACATAAAAAACCTCATCAAATACTTTGAGACTACAACAGAAACAGCTAAAAATTATGGGACACAGCTTTTTTGTTCATGGCTACCCACCAAATTTGCAAAGGCCAGAATCTGTGCCAGCCACCAGAACCATCCAAACTCGTTCCCGCC
>PVLA01013527.1:0-36353 GCA_004027455.1 Hydrochoerus hydrochaeris
CTTGAACCCTTCTTCCCCTCATTATTTATAAAAGTTTTGTTTCCATTTTCCCTTCTTTTTAGTTTTTTTTCTTTTCCCTTTCTTTTTTCCTTCCTCATCCCCAGTTACCTTTCTCAATTTAGCATTGCTTCCTATTTCATAATATCTACTATAAATTGTGGTCCTTAGTTACCCTTTGTTTCTCACACACATAAACAATGTGGTATTTACATGTGTGCATCTGACATCTTTCACTTAAGAGTATGATCTCAAGGAGTATGCATTTACCTAAAAATTTTTCAAGTTTATCCTTCTTTATGGCTGAGTATTACTGCACAGTTTTAAAAAAGGCTTTTTCATCCATTCATTTACTGATGAGCATTGGGTTGTTTGCAAGATTTAGCTATTAAAACTGCTGCTATAAACATGGGTACACCAGTATTGCTGTGGTATGATGCTTTTTAATTATTTTGGGCAGATACCAAGAAGGGGAATAGCTGAGTTGAATGAGGCATCAATTCCTAGATTTTAAAGAACCTCCACACTGATTTCCACAGTGGTTACACCAGTCTATACTCCCACCAAAAGTAGAGAATAGTACTTTTTTCCCCACAGCCCAATCAGTGGTTGTTATTGGTTGATTTCTTGATAGTAACCGTTCTTTCTGTGTAAAGTAGAATCTCAGCATTGTTTTAATTTTCGTATCTCCAACAATCAGTGATGACAAACATTTTATCATATTTATTTGTTGTAGAGTTGGGTCTCACCCAGTGACCCCTGAGTCACCTGCCCTCCACCTTGCAACCCCCAAAATGGCCCAGGAGCTGCCTGTACTCTGCCTTTCAAGCCAAAAGTGCACGCTGTGAGTTCCATGCCATGGTGTAGCCTCAGCACGTCGCTTTGAGCCTACCATGCCTAGCATCCACCATCACCAGAGGACCCCCAAGGAGGTCCCCCCTGGCCTAGTTGGGTCTGACCCATTGACCCCAAGTGGCTGGGAGTCACCTGGTAGGGCCTGTCCAATTGATCTCAGCTCAACTGGGGAAACTCCCTGAAGAAGGGATAGATATTCTCAACCCAAGAAACACCTGAGACCTTGCCTTTAGCTTCACTAACAGAATATAGGAAAATGACAAAAAGAGCGAAATGCAGTCTCAAACCCCAGCCTATCCCAAGCAAGCCTAGGAGATATAGACATAGAAGAAAATGTAAGCCATACACCTGAAACCCCTGAAATGATAGCAATTTTAGTAAAGAAATGACTCCAAGAAGCTATAAAAGAACTCAGATCAGAAATAATCTCCCAGGTAAAAGAAGAAATGATAAATGCAATGAAAGAAATGCTGAACACATCTAAAGAAGACATAGCTAAAAAATTAGAGGAACAGTGCAAAAAGATGGAAACCTTGAATGAACAATGTAAGAAACAAACAGAATGCTGAAACAGAGTCAAAGAGATATATAGAAAATCAAAAATTCCACCAAAAGTTGGAAAAACTGCATCAATGAAAGTGAAGATAGACTTTCAGACCTTGAAGACAAGATTGCAACTAGTGAACAGGAAAGGAAAGATCTTTTTAAAAATAGCAATACTTCAACAGCTGCAAGATGATTCAAAGAAAAACAATGTAAGATTCACAGGTATAAATGAAAAATATGGTGACAACACACATGATATCAAGAAGCTATTCACAGAAGTAAAATTCCAAAACATGAGAATGGAAACTGACATATAGATCAGTGAAACATATATAACTTCAAATAATCAGAATCAAAATAAAACTACACCCAGAAATATAATAATCAGCATCCCAGAAACCAAACATAAGAGAAGAATATTAAAAGCTGCTAGAGACAAGAGGCAGATCACCTATAAAGAAAAACCTATCCAAATCACAGCAGACTTCTCAACACAAACAATGAAGTTAAGAAGAACTTGGAGCAAAGTATTTCAGATCCTAAAGGAAAATGACTTCCAACCCAGATTAATGTACCCTGAAAAACTATTCTTCAAAATGGGTGGAGAAATAAGATACTTCCACAACAAAGAACAGCAGAAGAATGTCATGATCACCAAACCAACCCTGCAAAGAATACTGAAAGACATTCTAGATAGGCATAGAAAAAAAACCACTAAGCAAGGCAGACAATTATACAGAGTGGAAAGGTAAAGAATCAACAGCAGAAAGATAACATGTCAACAATAGACCAATAGATAGATAGATAGATAGATAGATAGATAGATAGATAGATATAGATAGATAGATACAGATATGTATCAGTTGTAACCATTAATATAAATGGCCTCAATTCATCAATTAAAAGAAACAGAATAGATCAAGAAACAACATCCAACCATATGCTGTATACAGGAAATGCATCTAACCCAAAAGGAAACTCATAGACTGAAAGCCAAAGGTTGGAAAGCAATACTCTATGTAACAGGATCCCCAAAAAAAGCAAGGATAACTATCCTGTTTGCAGACAATGTGAACTTCAAATCAAGAATGAGCCAAAGAGATAAAGAAGGTCACTACATACTAGTTAGGGGAAAACTTCAAGAGGAAACAATAACAATCTTAAATATATATGGACCAAATTTGGGAGCACCCAACTATACAAAACAAATATTCACAGAAATGAAAGATCAAATAAGCAATAACACAATTATAACAGGAGACATTAACATGTCATTGACACAAAGGGGCAGATCAACTAGAAAGAAAATCAGCAAAGAAATAACAGAACTGAATCACACCTGTGAAAAAATGGACTTGATGCAAGTATACAGAGTGTTCCACCCAACAACATCAGAATATACATTCTTCTCAGCGGCACATGGAACATTCTCTAAAATAGACTATATACTAGCCCACAGAATATGCTTAAGTAAATGCAAAAGAATTCAGGGATTACCACCACTAGGCCTACCCTTCCACCAGGAACATTGCATAAGCCCACTGCACACCCAAACTGTTTGAGAATGCCACTGCTAGGCCCTCCCTTCCTCTAGGAACATCAAGGAGGCCTGCCACAAGCCTGAGCTGGCTCAGATTTCTGCCTCTGGGCCTGACCTTCCACCTGGAACATCGCAGAATCCTGCCATGGCCCTGAGCTGCCTCTAACTGCTGCCAGTGGTCTGCCCCTTGGGGAACCCACCCATCTCATGGACCTAGTACTACAGTTGATCTTTGGATCCAACCCCTTCTCCTAGAACCTTTACTACAGTAGATTACCATGCTTGCTGGATGAGAGACTCAGGAACCCCTCATCCAAACAGTAGACCTAAGCAGGCTCCAGTCAGTGTGGTGAGTTTGCCCCTAAAATAGAGGTATGCAGTGGGTAAATAGGAATGGAAGTGAAACTCCTTCCAACTGTGAGACCTTGGTGAACCCAGCAAGAGAGTGAGTAATTCCCTCCCCCACACACTGAGCATCAGACAGGTGGAGGAGTGTGCCAATAACACCCCCCACCTTAGAGAAAATTGAAAGCGCTTATGAGACCCCCCAGTGACACAGTAGGGCCTCAGCTAATGCAAACACTAAAGCCAGGGAGATCTGGTGACTTTCAACAATCTGAAGATATAACAACAGCAGGAACTAAGAGTTACCCTACATCAATACTTCTAGGCTAGTTATCCCAGAAAGAATATAGGACTCACCCAACAGACCCTGTAGAAGGAATTCAGGGGACTAGATATCCTCTTCATTGTGGTACCCAGCAATTGGACAAACATCAACCACACAGTAGGAACCTAAAACTTACACTATGGACAGCTGTGACTGTTGGGATAGAAAGACCAGATATTTACCCAAAAGGTGAAAATAACTAAACAGAAAGGCAAAATGCAATCTCAAATATTTAGTCCATCAGGAACAAGTACAGGTGACAATGAAATATAGGACTTTAAAGTCATGCACCACAAATCTCTGAAAAGATAACAAATGAAGTAAAGAAACAAATCCATGAGGCTATAGAGGAAATCAAATTAGAAATAATGTCTTATATAAAGACAGAAATAACAACCTTAGTAAATGAGTTGCTCAACATAGCTAGAGAATAAATAGATTAATAAATACAGGAGCATGGGAAACTGATTGAAACTTTGAACAAACAGTGCAAAAAAACAAGCAGGATCCATGAAACAAATTCAAAGAGATATCCAAGAACAAAAAATTGTACTGAAAGCTGCCAAAACCATTTAAATGAAGCTGAGGATAGAATTTCAAACATTGAGGACAGGATCACAGAAAGTGATCATGAAAGGGTAGAACTTACAAAAACAACAAACAGTATGAAATGACAACCCAGCAGCTTCAAGATGACCCTAGCAGAAACAATGTAACATTGATAGGCATCAGTGATGAGGCAGGAGACAACACAAAGGAAATAACTAAGCTGTTCACAGAACTAATAGCAGAAAATTTCCCAAACATGGGGGAAAAAATCTGATATACAAATAAGTGAAGCACACAGAACATGAAACAGTCATAACCAACATAAATCTAAAACCACACATATAATAATTAAGATCTCAGACAGACAGTATAAAAACAGAATACTAAAAGCTGTTAGAGAAAAGACACAACTACCTATCAAGGAAAGCCTATTAGAATCACAGAAGACTTCTCAGCACAAACCTTCAGGTTAAGATGAGCTTGGAGTGAAGTGTTTCAAGCCTTAAAAGAAAATAACTTTCAATTCAGACTGTTGTACCCAGCAAAACTGTCTTTTAAATTTAATGGAGGAACAAGATACTTCCATGACAAAGAACAACTGAAGAAATTCATGTCCACCAAACCAACCTTAGAAAGAGTGCTGAAAGACATGCTAGATAGAGATAAAAATGACCACAATCTCCAGAACAGCAACAGAAAGAAACCACCAGCCTGGAAAAGAAATTAAACAAGGGAAAAAGCAGGAAACCAACAATAGGAACACAAGATGGCAAAGTCAAACCAGTACATATCAGTGATATCCATAAATGTAAGTGGGCTCAATTCACCTATCAAAAGAAACAGGTTAATGGAATGAATTAAGAAACAGGATCCCACAATATGCTGTATACAAGAAACACATATGACTCAAAAAGGAACGCATAGATTAAAATCAAAAGATGGAAAATGGTATTTCATGCAACAGGAACCCAGAAAAAATCAGCAGTAGCTATTCTGTTTGCAGACAAAGTGAACTTCAAACTTAAAAGGATTACAAAAGATAGAGAAGGCCACCATATACCTATTAGTGGAAAACTAAAAGACAAAGAATAATCATAAATTTATATGTACCAAATACAGGACCACCCAACTATATAAGACAAAATACTAATGGACATGAAAAACCAAATACACAAGAAGACAATTGTAATAGGAGACCTTAACACCCCACTGTCACAAAGAGATAGGTCAACTAGACAAAAACTCACCAAAGAAATAACAGAAGTGAATCATACCTGTGATTGAATGAACTTAGTTCATGTTTATAGAGTGTTCTACCCAGCCACATCAGAATATATTTTCTTCTCAGCTGCACATGGGTTATTCTCTAAAATAGACCATATATTAACCCATAGAGCATTCTTAACTAAATGCAAAGGGAGCAACATTATCCCATGCATAATATCTGATCATAGTGCACCAAAATTGGAAATCAATGGCAAAACAACCTGCAAAACCTGCATAAATACGTGGAAATTAAACAACAACATTCTGAATAACTAGTGGATTATAGATGAAATTAAAGAGGAAATAAAACTATACCTACAATACGATGAAAATGCAGATACAACATACCATAACCTACGGTATGCAATGAAAACAGTGCTAAGAGGGAAATATATAGCAATAGTCACGTTAAGAAAATGGAGTGAACACAAATATATAACCTAATACTACATCTCAAGCTTCTAGAAAACGAAGAGCAAGTCAAACCCAAAACTCTTAGAAGAGAGGAAATTGTAAAGATTAGAGCAGAAATTAATTCAATTGAAACTAAAAAAAGCAATACAAAGAATTAATGAATCAAAAAGCTGTTTTTTGAGATAATAAACAAAACTGATAAACCCCTAGCCAACCTTATCAAGAAAAAGAAAGAAAAAATTCAGATCTATGCAATAAGGACTGAAAAAAAGGAAGTTACTACAGATTCCATGGAAATTCAAAAGATCATTAACACCTACTTTGAAAATCTCTATTCACATAGGGTGGAAAACAGAGGAAATGGACAGATTTCTAGGAACATATGAACTACCAAAGCTCAACCAAGAAGACAGTAATTTGGGTTTTTTTTTATTTTAAATAGAATACAACAGAAGAGGACAGATCTAAGCAGATCAGAACAAAACAATGTAAGCAACACAGCACTTCACAAGACAATTGGATATTAACAATAGCTATCATAATGTCTCTTGATTTGATATAGTTCAGCTTAGCTTTACACACAATAATGTCAAACATAACAAAATAGAATAAAACTACTCAAGAGAATGAAAATATTGCAAGGCATTCTGAATCAAATAACCGAAGATGAACAATGGCTACTATATTATCTCATTTTCCATAAAAAATTTGTTTATACTATCATACATATAAAAATCCAATAGACACAACATGATAGAACCAGTGGTAATAGAAAAACAAAAGCATGATAGGACTTCAGAGCAAGATGATACCAAATTAACAATGGATGCCATATTGTCTTTTCTTCAAAGTAACTATTCATACCATCACATATATTAAGATCAAACAAAACAGAATAAAACCATTCCAACCAAGGAATGAAAACATAAGACTTCAAAGCAATATAATGGTGAACCATGATTACCATAAAATCTTCTGTACTCTTACTATTTCTTACACTAGCAGAACTATACAGTATTTATACATTTGAGTTTGATTTATTTCACTTATGAGTATGGATTCAAGTTGCATCCATTTATTTATAAATATCTCAATGTGATCATTCTTTATAGCTGAGTAATACTCCATTGCATAAAAGTACCACAACTTTTTTATCCATTCCTTGGTTGATGGGCACTTAGGTTGTTTCCAAGATCTGGCTATTACAAATTGTGCTGCTATAAACATGGGTGCACATATATCACTGTGGTAAGATATTTTCAGTTCTGGGAATATACCTAGGAGTGGAATAGCTGGGTCAAATGTGACCTCCAAACCCAGCTTTTTGAGGAATGTCCAGATTGACCTCCACAGTAGTTGGACCAGTCTACACTCCCACCAACAGTGCAGAAGGGTTCCTTTTTCCCCACAGGCTCTCCAGCATTTGTTGTTGGTAGTTTTGTTGATCCTGGTTATTCTTTCTGGAGTAAGATGGAATCTCAGTGTGGTTTTAATTTGCATTTCTCTAATGACCAATAATGATGAACATTTTTTCATGTATTTATTTACCATTCATATTTCTTCATCTGAGAACTTTGTGTTCATCTCGGATGCTCATTTTTGGATTGGGTTTTTGAATTTCGGGGGTCTCATTTTTTTAAAAATTCTTTATAAGTTCTAGACAGAAGTCCTTTGTCTGACGGACAGTTCACTAAGATTTTTCCCAGTTTGTGGGTCTTCTTTTTACTCTGCTGGAGATTTCGTTGGACAAGCAGAAGCTCTTTAATAAGACGTTATTGATTCTGGGAAGAATTTCCCGTGTGGTTTGGTTCCTGGTCATGAATTCTGTACCTGCCCCTATGTCTTCAATATTTCTACCTACTTTGTCTTCTAACAGATTTAGTGTTTCTCTTTTAATATTTAGATCTTTGATCCATTTAGATTTTAGTTTAGTACATGGTGAGAGTCATGGGTCTAATTTTAGTTTTTGGCATATGGATAGCCATTTTTTTCAGCACCATTTATTAAAGAGACTATCCAGTGAACATGTTTGGCCCCTTTATCAAAGATAAGGTGGTTGAGAGTGTTCATTGTTGTATCTTCTGCTCTATTCCATTGATCTTCAGGTCTGTGTTTATTCCAATAGCATGTTGATTTTATTATGGTAGCTTTGTAGTATAACTTCAAGTCAGGGATTGTGATGCCTCCTGCCTTGGCTTTGCTGCTTAGAATTGCCTTTTCTATTTTAGGTCTCTTCTGGTTCCAGATGAATTTTAGAAGTGATATCTCTAGATCTGTGAGGAGTGTTGTGGTATTTTCATTGGGATTGCATTGAATCTGTATAATAATTTTGTGAGAATGGCCATTTTCACAGTATTTGTGCTTACTATCCATGAACAAGGGATGTCTTTCCATTTTCTGAGGTCCTCTTTGATTTCTTTTTACAGGGTATTATAATTTTCCCTGTATAACTCTTTTACTTCTTTCATTAGATTAATTTCTAAGTATTTCATTTTTTGGATGCTATTGTGAAGTGTGTGGCTTCTCTTATTTCTCTCTCAGTGATTTTGTTGTTAGTGTATAGAGATGCTATTGATATCTGAGGACTGATTTTGTATCCAGCTACATTGCTGAATTTATTTATTATATCTAGGAGTCTTTTAATGGAATTTTGGGGGTCTTCTAGTAGAGTATCATGTCATCTGCAAATAATGATCATTTAACTTCCTCTTTTCCTATCTTTACTCCTTTTATTTCTCTCTCTTGTCTAATTGCTCTGGCTAGTATTTCAAGTACTATGTTGAATAG
This sequence comes from Hydrochoerus hydrochaeris, assembly GCA_004027455.1. Lineage (NCBI taxonomy): Eukaryota > Metazoa > Chordata > Mammalia > Rodentia > Hydrochaeridae > Hydrochoerus > Hydrochoerus hydrochaeris. The sequence goes on from PVLA01013527.1 coordinate 8,625, forward strand.
GAGTGGTGATAAGGGATATCCTTGTCTTGCACCTGATTTCAAGGGAAAGGCTGTCAGTTTGGGGCCATTTAATATGACACTGGATGTTGGTTTGTCATAGATGGCCTTTATCATATTGAGGTAAAGACCATCTATTCCAATTATCTGTAAGGTTCTTATCATGAATGGGTGTTGGATCTTACCAAAAGCTTTTTCTGCATCTATAGAAATGATCATGTGATTCTTACTTTTGGCTCTATTGATATGGTGGATTACATTTATTGATTTACATATGTTGAGCCATCACTGCATGCCTGGGATGAATCTCACTTGGTCATGGTGTATAATCTTCTTGATGATTTGCTGTATCCTGTTTGCCAATATTTTATGGAGAATTTTTGCATCTATGTTCATTAGGGAGGTTGGCCTCTAGTTCTCTTTTTTAGTTGGGTCTTTCTCAGGTTTTGGTACTAGAGTGATATATGTTTTTCCAGGAATAACTTAGGGAGAATTGCTTCCCTTTCAATTTCATTGAAAAGTTTGAGGAGTGTCAGCATTAAGTCTTCTTTGTATTTCTTGTAGAATTCTGCAGTGAATCCGTCTGGGCCTGGGCTCTTCTTTGTTGGTAGGGACTTGATTACATTTTCAATTTCATTAATAGAAATTGGGTTATTCAGCATTGTTACATCTTCTTGATCCAGCTTTGGTGGTTCATATGTTTCTAGGAATCTGTCCATTTCTTTTGTGTTATTGAACCTATGAGAGTAGAGGTTTTTGAAATAGTTGTTGATGATCTTTTGTATTTCCACAGAGTCGGTAGTGATTTCTCCTTTTTCATTCTGTATTGTGTGAAATTGAGTCTTTACTTTCCTTTTTTAAATTAGGTTGGTGAGGGGCTTATCAATTTTGTTTATTCTTTCAAAGAACCAACTCTTTGATTCATTGATTCTTTGTATTGTTTTCTTAGACTCTATTGCATTGATTTCTGCTCTGATCTTTGCAATTTCCTCCCTTCTTTTGGCTTTGGGCTTGGCTTGCTCTTCTTTTTCTAGATCTTTGAGGTGTAATATCAGGTTGCTTATTTGTGTTTGTTCGGTTTTCCTAATGTGGGAACTCAGTGCAATAAATTTTCCTCTGAGGACCACTTTCATTGAATCCCACAGGTTCCAGTAAATTGTATTTGTATTTTCATTTGCTTGTAGATATTATTTACTTTCTTCTTTAATTTTCTTTTTGGCCCACTGATTGTTCAATAGTGTATTATTCAATGTGTTTGTGGGGTTTTTGTAGTTACTTTTATCATTCATCTCTTGTTTCATGGTGCTATGATCCAATAACATGTATGGGATAACTTCAATTCTTTTGCATTTACTTAAATATGTTCTGTGGGTTAGTATATGATCTGTTTTAGAGAATGTTCCATGTACTGCTGAAAAGAATGTATATTCTGATGTTGTTGGATGGAACACTCTGTATACATCTATCAAATCCATTTGTTAACAGATGTGACTCAGTTCCGTTATTTCTTTGCTGATTTTCAGTCTAGTTGGTCTATCCCTTTGTGTCAATGGCATGTTAATGTCTCCTGTTATAATTGTGTTATTGCAAATTTGATTTTTCATTTCTGTTAATACTTGCTTTGTGTAGCTGGGTGCTCTGGAATTTGGTGCATATATATTTAAGAGTATTATCTCTTCCTTTTGTAGTTTTCCCCTAACTAGTATGTAGTGACTTTATCTCTTTGGACCATTCTTGGTTTGAAGTTCACATGGTCTGCAAATAGTATAGCTACCCCCGCTTTTTTTTTTCCTGTTGCATGGAGCATTGCTTTCCATCCATTGACTTTCAGTCTATGAGTTTCCTTTTGGGTTAGATGGGTTTCTTGTAGACAGCATATGGTTGGACATTGTTTCTTGATCCATTCTGCCAGTTTGTTTCTTTTAATTGGTGAATTGAGGCCATTTACATTAATAGTTGTAACTGAAATATATTGGCTTATTGTTGACATGTTATCTTTCTGATGTTGTATGTTAGCTTTCCATTCTGTTTAATTGTCTGTCTTGCTTAGTGGTTTTTTCCTATGTGTATCTAGAATGTCTTTCAGTATTCTTTGTAGGTTTGGTTTGGTGATTATGAAGTTCTTCAGCTGTTCTTTGTCATGGAAGTATCTTATTTCTCCATCCATTTTGAAGGACAGTTTTGCAGGGTACCTCAGTCTGGGTTGGAAGTCGTTTTTCTTTAGGATCTGAATCACTTCACTCCATGCTCTTCTTGACTTCATTGTTTGTGTTGAGAAGTCTGCTGTGACTCTGATTGGTTTTCCTTTATAGGTGATCTGTCTTATTTCTCTAAGAGCTTTTAACACTGTGTTCTTATGTTGGATTTCTGGGATGGTGATTATTATACATCTGGGTGTAGTTTTGTTTTGTTTATGGCTATTTGGAGTTATATATGCTTCACTAATCCCAAACATGAGAAGTTTTCAGATATTACTTCTGTAAATAGCCTCTTGATATCATTTGTGTTGTCCCATTCTTTTTTCCTTTATCCCTATCAATCTTCTGTTGTTTTTCTTTGCATCACCTTGCAGCTATTGAGTTGTTATTTCCTGATTTCTTGTTATTTTTAGAAGAACTTTCCTTTTCTGTTCACTAGAATGCAATTTTTATCTTCAAGGTCTGAGATTCTATCTTCACTTTCATTGAGTTGGCTTTTGCAACTTTCAATCAAAGTTTTGATTTCCTGTATATCTCTTTGAATCTGCTTCACAAATTGTTTGTTTCTTAAACTGTTCATTCAGGGATTCTATCACTTTGCTTTGTTTCTCTAATTTTTTAGCTGTGTCTTCATTAGATGTGTTCAGTATTTCTTTCACTACTTTTATCTTTTCTTCTTTTACCTGGGAGATTATTTCTGATTTGTGTTCCCTCATAGCTTCCCATACTTACTTCTCTATTTCAGTTGATATCATTTCAGGCATTTCAAGTGTATGGCTAGTATTTTCTTCCATATACATGGCACCTAGGCTTTCTTGGTGTGGGCTAGAAGTTTGAGATTGTATTTTGGTCTTTCATTTTGTCATTTTCCTATATTTCCATGTTTCAGCCAATGTTCCAAAGCTTTCCCTGGATGTATTGGAAATCACTTCCTGCACCCTCCACTACTGGGACTCATGTGGCTTTGGCTACCCTCACGTGGTGGACCTGGTTTCCTTCCTGGCAGCGTTAAGTGCCTGCCTCCTCTTTTGGTAGTCCTGGCTCCCTTGTTTGAAAGAAGGTCGCTAGGCACAGTCCACTCAAGCTCACAGAACCTCTGGAGCCTAGTCCAGTGTCCTAGTGCTGGGCAGGCACCCAGCTACCAGGATCAATGGTCCCAAACTTTTCCTGGGCCTTCCCTGGTGAGCTGCAACACACCTCACTGTAGCATCATGGGCCTGGTTCCCCTTTTGGCAAGCATGGATCCCCTGGTTGATGTAGCAATTTTGAATGACCCAATATCAGCTACTGAAATTGAAAACATAATTAAAAACTTACCAACAAAGAAAAGCCCAGGTCCTGTTGGATTCACACCTGAATTATATGCAAAATTTAGAGAAGATTTAACACCAATACTCCTTAAACTCTTCAATGAAAATGAAAGAGAAGCAGTACTCCTTATTGGAGGCAAGTATCACACTGATACCAAAACCAGAGAAAGACCCAACCAAAAAGGAGAACTGTAAACCAATCTCACTAATGAACATTGGTGTAAAGATTCTCAATAAAATAGTGGCAAATAGAATGCAGCAAATCATTAAGAAGATTATACACCATGAACAAGTAGGATTTATTCCAGGAATGCAGGGATGGTTCAACATACACAAATCAATAAATGCAATACACCACATCAACAGAGCCAAAAACAAAAACCACATGATTGCCTCAATAGATGCAGAAAAAGCTTTTGATAAAGTCCAAAACCTTTTCATGATAAAAACCCTACAGAAACTCAGAATAGATGGTAGGAACCTCAATCTCATAAAAGGCATCTATGACAAACCAATAGCCAACATTATACTAAATGGACAAAAAATGAAAGTCTTCACTCTAAAATCAGGAACAAGAAAAGGATGTCCAGTATCACCACTCCTATTCAATACAGTTCTGGAAATGTTAGCCAGAGCAATCAGACAAGAGGGAGAAATAAAAGGCATAAAAATAGGAAAAGAAGAAGTTAAATTATTATTATTTGCATATGACATGATACTCTACATAGAATACCCCAAAAACTCCACTAAAAGACTACTAGAGATAATAAACAAATTCAGCAGCATAGATGGATACAAAGTCAGCACTGAAAAATCTATAACATTCCTGTACAGAAACAAAAAACACCAAGAGGGAAGTTTTGGAAATAGCACTTTTCACAATAGCATCTAAAAAAATGAAATACATAGGAATCAACCTAGAATGTAAAAGACCTATGTGGTGAAAATTATGTTACTTTACTAAAGGAGAGTGAAAAGGATATTAGAAAATGGAAGGATATTATTTGCTCTTGGTTAGGAAGAACCAACATTGTGAAAATGGCCATACTCCCAAAACTGTTATACTGATTTAATGCAATCCCAATCAAAGTATAATCAACATACATTATAGATCTTGAGAAAACATTCCTAAGATAAATTTGGAAACAGAAGAAACCTAGAATAGTAAAGGTGATTCTGGGCAACAAAGGCAAGACAGGAGGCATCTCAATTCCAGACTTGAAACTATACTACAAAGCCACAGTGATAAAATCAGCATGGTACTGGCAAAGAAATAGATTTGGGGATCAATGGAACAGATTAGAAGGTGCAAGCACCACTATAAAAGCACTCAACCACCTTATATTTGACAAAGGGGCTAAACATGTTCACTGTAAAAAAGATGGCCTCTTTAATAAATGGTGTTGCAAAACTTAGGTTTCCACATTCTAAAGACTGAAAATAGATCCATGCCTATCACCATACACTAAACTAAAATCAAAATGGATCAAGGATCTAAATATTAAAACAGAAACACTAAATCTACTGGAAGACATAGTAGATAAAAATCTTGGAAATACAGAGGTAGGGAGAGAATTCATGAATAAAACACAAACTGCATGGGAAATACTATACTTCAAAGAATCAACAACTGGGATCTCATATTACTAAAAAGTTTAGTATACCAAAAGAAACCACCAACAAAGTGAAAAGAAAACCTATAGAATGGGAAAGAATTTTAGCCATCAACCTCTCAGACAAAGGACTTATATCCAGAGCATATAAAGAACTGAAAAACATCAAGCCCCCCCAAATTCAAACATCTTCTCCAAAAATGGGCATCTGAGATGAACACACAGTTCTCAGATGAAGATATACAAATGGCAAAGAAATGTATGAAGAAATGTTCACCATCACTGATCAGTTGAGAAATGCAAATTAAAACAGCAATGAGATATCTTATCACCCCAGAAAGAATGACTGCCAAAGCCTGCTTACACCTCAGTGACAAGAGCAGGCAGGAAAGGGCAGAGTTCCCTTGCAAGCATGCTTTGAAGGAAACGTGGCCAACAGGGAAAGGAACTGGGACCTTCACTGAAACCTGTGTGAGGAAGCCAGGGCCATGACAGGAGAGAGAGGCAGGAGGAGGTCTCCAGTCCAGAAACCTGAGAGCCGTGATCCAGGAGAAGGAAAAACAAGGGAGCCTGAGGGCGGCAAACACGCAACATCAGACATGGCTTCAATGGACATTAAGAGATATCTTCGGGACCTTGTAGACGAGCTCAAAACTGAAATATTAAATCAGTTAAAGCAAGATATAAGTAGTTAATAAAAGAAATGCTCTCAGGAAGCATCTCTCAGGATGATACAGACAAAAGAAGGGAGGAAGACCAAAAAAAGAAACATTTGATAAAGAATATAAAGAAAATATAGAATACATGAAGCAGATTCAAAGGAAATTAAAAACTCCATTGAAAGCTGGCAAAACTCCTAAAAAGAAACTAAGGATAGACTATCAAAACCTGAAGACAAGTTTGCAATGTGTGATCATGAAAAGAAAGATCTCTTAAAAATAACAAGGAAACAGGCAGTAACAATAGAAAGGCTAGAAGATGACAAGAGAGTCTAGAATTTAAGAATAAGAAATGAGCGGAGAAGCAGGAATACAAACAGGTGAATTACAAAGGCTATTCATGGAAATAATTAAGGAAAATTTCCCAAGCATGGGAAAAGAAAATGGCATTTGGTTGTGTGAGGCATACAGAACTCCAGCCACCTACAACCAAAACAGAGATACACCCAAACATATAATAAACAAGATACCAGAAATTCAACATAAAAACAGAATATTAAAAGCTGTCAGAGAAAAGAAACAGATTACCTATAAAGGTAAGCCCATCAGAATCACGGCTGACTTCTCAACACAGATCATCAGATCAAGAAGAGTTTGGAGGGAAGTATTCCAAGCCCTGAAGGAAGATGGTCTCCAGCCTAGATAGATGTACCCTGCAAAACTGTCACTAGAAATTAATGGAGAAACAAGATGTTTCCATGACAAAGAGGAACTGGGCGAGTGTGTAACCACCAATCCAACCCTGTTGAGAATGCTGAAGACATTCTAGAGAGAGAGAGAAAAGAAATACCAGGATTTTAGGAACAGTGGCAGAAAGGCCTCAGTGAGTGGGGCAGGCAGTAGAATGAAGGAGAAAACTAAACAGAGGCAGAAAAAGAGCATAGCAGAAATGAGGCAGAGAAGGATAACTAGAAACTCTAACATAAATGGCCTTGACAAGCTATATTGTTAATAGTGCACCAGGATTTAAAACCCACATTACTCACACCACTCTGCTTAGATGTATTATATTCTGTTCCAGTTATTCTACCTATACTAGATTTGAGGGCACAGACAGTAATCCTGAAAATAACAGGATATATTATGGTAATCATCCTTAATTTCCTATTAACTTAAGCTAAAGCTCTATAAAACCTACACTGTTTTACCATGACTGATCGTAATCAAATCTGGTTTGTTGGATTGCTGTTTTGTGTTGATAGATTTTATTCAAAGCTGTTATGATTGATAGTATCAAGTCTGAGAGTATAGGCAACAGCACTTAAGATGACAAGATCCACTAGAATATCCAATATGGTTTGATTATTACCTGCCTTTGAAGTTTTATACTGTCTACAATGTTTTATTTTACTAATATTGTTATTTACTGCTATACTCAATTATACTGATATATTCAATTTTGTCTAATGATATAAGACATTCTATTGAAGATAATAAGAAACAGCACAGTAATCACTGTAGATCACCTTGTACTGTGGTTTTATATGACTTTTTGGTTTCATGTTTTTATAGGAATTTGTTTTGTTTTGTCTTGCTAAGTTTTGTTTTTCCTTCTAATACAGAAAGGATAGAAATACATGTAGAGATTCATGCATGTTTGGCTGCTTACATTCTCACTATTTGACTATCTACTTTGTATGCTTTAATTTTGTAACTTGAAAAACTATTTCTAAGAGGACAGTATGTAATTCATCAACTAGTGATTTCTTACTGTTTATTTTTTTTGGAATTCTGTATTATCTCTACCTTTTAAATGCTTTTGTTTCTCTTTAAACAAAAAAAAACCCACATTACTCACACCACTCTGTTTAGATGGATTATATTCTATTCCACTCACTCTACTTGTACTAGATCTGAGGGAAGACAGTTATCCTGAAAATAGCAAGATATAGTACAGTAATCATCCCTAATTTCCTATTAACTTAATCTGATGGTCTATATAACTTACACTGTTTTACCATGATTGATCTTAATTGAATCTGTTTTGTTAGATTGCTGCTTTGTATTGAAATATTTTATTCAAAGCTGTTATGATTGATAGTATCAAGTCTGAGGGTATAGGCAACTATACTGAAGATGCAAGAGTCACTAGGATACCCACTCTGGTTTGATTATTACCTGCCTTTGAAGTTTTACAGTATCTACAAAGTTTTGTTTTTACTAATATTGTTATGTACTGCTATATTCAATTATATTGCTATATCTAATTATGCCTGATGATATAGATAATTCTATTGAAGATAACAAGAAACAACACAGTAACCATTGTAGATCACCTTGTACTGTGGTTTTATGACTTTTTGTTGCATTTTCTTATAGAAATTTGTTTTGTTTTGTCTTGCTATGTTTTGTTTTTCCCTCTAATTCAGAGAGGATAGAAATACATGTAAAGACTCATGCATGCATAACTGTTTACAGTCTCACTGTTTGAATATCTACTTTGTATGCTTTAATTTTGTAACTTGAGCAACTATTACTAAGAGGACAGTATGTAGTTTATCAACTAGTGATTTATTACTGTTTATCTTTTTTAAATTCTGAATCATTTCTGCCCTTTTCTTGTTTTTTTTCTTTAAATAAAGTAAAATAAAATAAAATTAAATTTAAAAACACTGAGATTCCACCTCACTCTGGAAAGAATAGCTGCCATCAAGAAATCAACTCATAACAAATGTTGGCGAGGCTGCAGGGAAAAGGGAACACTGCTCCACTGTTGGTGGGAATGTGGACTGGTGCAACCATTATGGAAATCCATATGGAGAATGGTCAGAAGACTAGGATTGGAAGCCCCATTCAATCCAGCTATTCCCCTCCTGGGCATTTTCCCCAAAGAACTGAAAAGTACATATCACAGTGATATAGGTGCACCCATGTTCATAGGGGCACAATTTGGGATAGCTAAATCCTGGAAACAACCAAGATACGCATCAACTGCAGAGTGGATGAAAAAGATGTGGCATTTTTATACAATGGAATATTACTCAGCTATAAAAAAGGATGATCCTGAGGCCTTCATAGGCAAATGGAGACAACTTGAGACTATCCTCATTAGTGAAATAAATAAGAATCATATTTATAAATACCATATTGTGTCTCTAGTGTAAAAAGTAAATAAGAACTACAAGTGTAATAAAACCAAAATGTGTAATTACTATTGTAAAAAAGTGAGGAAAAGAAAGTGCTCTAAGGGATATAACTACATGTATATATGAGTGTGTAAAATAGATGACCATATTGCTGAATTTTTGTTGGATCATTGAGCAAAACTGTTTGTAATCTGACTTTTTGAATGTTTATTATATAACCTTTAACCTTGTAACTTGAACAACTACATCCAGGATGACAGTATGTAATTTATAAATTACTGATTTCTTAGTGGGGCTTTTTCTCATTTTCCTTTTTTTCTTTCTTTTTCTTTCTTTCTTTTAGAATTCTGTATTTTTTTACCTTTTTTCTGCTTTGCTTTTTTTTCTTCTCTTTAAATAAAATTTTTTAAATGTATAATTGGTATTGTAAAAAAAGGAAATAGGGAGCACTATAAAAGATGTAGCTGCATGCATGTTTAGGTGTGTGGGATTGATGACAATATTTCTAGGTTCTTGTTGGATTGTTGAACAGATCTGTTTGCACTCTCACTGCTTCAGTGTCCACATTGTGTGCTTTAATTTTGTAACTTGAAAAACTATTTCTAAAAGAACAATATGTAATTTATCAACCAGTGATTTCTTACTGTTTATCTTCTTTTCTTGAAATTCTGTAATATTTCCACCTTTTTTTCTGTTTTTTTCTCTTTAAATAATAAAAAAAACTTAAAAAATAAGTGTTGCTTAAAAAACTAGCTCTCCATTTGCCAAAAACTAAAGGACCCATGCCTATCACTGTGTACTAAACTAAAGTCAAAATGGATCAAAGATCTAAATATTAAAACAGAAACGCTAAATCTGTTGGAAGACAAAGTAGGTGAAAATCTTGAAGACATAGGGGTAGGTAGAGAATTCATGAACATAAATCAAGCCATATGGAAAATACTTCCAAAAATCAATAACTGGAATCTCATCTCATTAAAAAGTTTTTGTATGTCAAAACAAATCTCCAATAGAGTAAAAAGGAAACTCATGAATTTTGAAAAAAATTTTAGTCAACTGTCCCTCAAAAAAAGGACTTCTGTCTAGAACATATAAAGAATTTTAAAAAATCAGACCCTGAAATTCAAGACCCAATCCAAAAATGGGCATCCAAGATGAGTACACAGTTCTTAGCTGAAGAAATACAAAGGGCAAGCAAATACATGAAAAAATGCTCAGCATTGTCATTAGAGAAATGCAAATTCAAACCACACTGAGATTCCATCTCACTCCAGAAAGAATAACCAGGATCAACAAAACTACCAATGACAAATGCTGAAGGGGCTGTGGGGAAAAAGGAACTCTTCTGCACTGATGGTGGGAGTGTAGACTGATCCAACTACTGTGGAGGTCAATCTGGAAATTCCTCAAAAGCTGGGGTTGGGCCCTCCCAGGAACTTAGCAGAAGCCTGCATCAGGTGTAAGTTGCCCAGAATCTCCACCATGGGCCCACCCTGTCTCTGGGAACTTAGCCCAAGCCTGCATCAGGGGTAGGCTGCCAGGAAGCTCCACTGAGGGCCTGCCCTGCCACCTGAAACTCAGCAAAAGCCCGCCTCAGGGATAGGAACCTCCCCAGTGGGCCTGCCCTGCCACCAGGAACATCAACATCGAGGAGGCCCACCCAAGACTGAAAACTGCCCTGGACTGCTACAAATGGGCCCACCCTCCCACCTGGAACATCAGAAGATCTCAGTGGTATACAGTTAGTGTGAGAAAATTTGGAACTTTGCTCCCAGGTGGTGAACTTTGGACTACACTACATTGACTGTATCAATGTGGTGAGTATACCCTAAAACAGAGGTGTACAGTGGATCAATAGGGCCAGTAGTAAAAACCCCCTCCAACTAACTGTGAGACTTTGGTATGTCTGAAAAGAGTGTGTGTGATCCCCTCCTAAACATAGAAAACACCAGGCAGAGTGAAAATGACAAAGCAAAAAAGCAAAATGCAGTCTCAAACATATAGTTCACTAGAAGCAAGTATAGGAGACAGTGAAATAGAGGAACCCAAAAGCAAAACACCAGGAATCTCTGAAAAGATAGCTAGTGAAATAAAAAAAACAACTGCATCAGGCTATAGAGGAAATCAAATTAGAAGTACTCTCCCATGTAAAGATAGAAATAACAACTTTAGTAAATGAGTTGTTGAATGCAGCTAAAGAAGAACTAGAGAAAAAAGTACATGAGCATGGGAAACTGATTGAAACCTTGAATGAACAATATAGAAAACAAGCAGAATTCATGAAACAAATTCAAACAGACATCCAAGAAAAAAAAATTCTATTGAAAGCGTGCAAAACCACCCAAAGGAAGCTGAGTATAGGATTTCAGACCTTGAGCACAGGATCACAATTAGTGATCAGGAAAGGATAGAACTTTTAAAAATAACAAAGCAGCATGAAATGACAATCCAGAAGCTTCATGATGATGCCAACACCAACCATATAACAATAATGGGCATTAGTGAAGATATAGGAGTGCAGGCAAATGACATACATAAAGTATTTACAGAAATAATAGCAGAAAATTTCCCAAACATGGGGAAAGAATCTGATATGCAGATAAGTGAGGCATATAGAACACCAAACAGTCACAATCAACATAAATCTACACCTAGACACATAATAATTAAGATCTCAGACATAGAGCATAAAAACAGAATATTAAAAGCTGTCAGAGAAAAGATACAACTCACCTATCAGGGAAAGCCCATTAGAATCACGGCAGACTTTTGAACAAAAACCCTCAATTCAAGAAGACCTTGGAGTGAGGTATTTCAAGCCCTGAAAGAAAACAATCTTCAACCCAGACTGATGTACCCAGCAAAACTTTCATTCAAATTTAATGGAAAAACAAGATACTTCCATGACAAAGAACAAATGAAGAAATTCATGTCGACCAAACCAACTCTAGAAAGAGTACTGAAGGACATACTAGACAGAGATAAAAATGACCACAATCCCCAAAACAACAACAGAAAGAAACGACCAGGTAGGTTAAGCAATTAAATAAGAAGAAAAGCAAAAAGAAACAACTGGAACATAACATGGCAAAGTCAAGCCAGTACATATCAGTGCTATCCATAAATGTAAATGGCCTCAATTCACCTATAAAAAGAAATAGATTGATAGAATGAATCAAGAAACAGAATGGCAAAATATGCTGTATACAAGAAACACATCTGACCCAAAAGGAAACTCATATATTAAAAGTCAAAGGATGGAAAACAGTATTCCATGCAACAGGAACCCAGAAAAAGGCAGGGGTAGCTATTGTATTTGCAGACAACATGAACTTCAAACCTAAAATGATTAAAAGAGATAGAGAAGGTCACTACATACTTGTTAGTGGTAAAATTCAAGAGGAAAAACTAACAATTATAAATATATATGTTCCAAATACAGGAGCACCCAACTATATGAGACAGATACTAATGGACATGAAAAACTAAATACACAAGAATACAATTATAACAGGAGATCTTAACAGCCCATTGTCACAAAGAGATAGATCAACTAGACAAAAAGTCAGCAAAGAAATAACAGAACTGAATCATACCTGTGAACAATTGGACTTAATAGATATTTACAGAGTGTTCCACCCAAGCACATCAGAATATACATACTTCTCAGCTGCACATGGGACATTCTCCAAAATACACCATATATTATCCCATAAAACATTCTTAAGTAAATGCAAAGGTATTGAAATCATACCATGCATAGTATCTGAACATAGTGCACAGAAATTGGAAGTTAATGGCAAAAGAAATTGTAAAACCTACATAAATACATGGAAATTAAATAGCAGCCTTTTGAACAACCAGTGGGCTACAGATGAAATTAAAGAAGAAATAAAACAATACCTACAATTCAATGAAAATATAGAAACAACATACTGTAATCTGTGGAATGCAATGAAAGCAGTCTTAACAGGGAAATATATTGCAATAAATTGTCATATCAAGAAAACAGAATGAGCACAAATAAACTACCTAATGCTCCATCTCAAACTTCTAGAAAAAGAAGAGCAAGCTAAACCCAAAGCTCATAGAAGAGAGGAAATTGTAAAGATTAGAGCAGAAATCAATGCAATTGAAACTAAAAAAAAAACACAAAGAATTAATTAATCAAAAAGCTGGTTTTTTGAGAGAATTAACAAAATTGACAAACCCCTAGCTAACCTTATCAAGAGAAAGAGAAAAAAACCCAAATTCATGCAATAAGAACTGAAAAAGGAGAAATTACTACAGATCCCATGGAAATTCAAAAGATCATGAATACCTACTTCGAAAACCTCTACTCACATAGAGTGGAAAATACAGAGGAAATGGACAGATTCTAGAAACATATGAACTACCAAAGCTCAACAAAGAAGATATAGTAATTTTGAACAACTCAATATCAATTATTGAAATTGAAAATGTAATTAAAACTTACCAACAAAGAAAAGTCCAGGTCCTGATAGATTCACAGCTGAATGCTACAAGAAATTTAGAGAAGATTTGATGCCAGTACTCCTTAAACTCTTCAATGAAATTGAGAAAAGAGCAATCCTCCCTAAATCATTCCTGGAGGCAAGTATTACTCTGATAACAAAACCAGAGAAAGATGCAACCAAAAAAGGGAACTATAGGCCAATCTCACTAAATGAACATTGATGCAAAAATTCTCAACAAAATACTGGCAAATAGAATGCAGCAAATCATCAAGAAGATTATACATCATGACCAAGTGGGGTTCATTCCAGGAATGCAGAGATGGTTTAACATATGCAAATCAATAACTGTAACACACCACATCAACAGAGCCAAAAACAAAAACCACATGGTCATCTCAATAGATACAGAAAAAGCTTTCGACAAAGCCCAACACATGTTCATGATAAAAACCCTTCAGAAACTCGGAATACAGGGCTTCTACCTCAACCTTATAAAGGCCATCTATGACAAACCAACAGCCAACATTATACTAAATGGACAAAAACTGAAAGCTTTCACTTTAAAATCAGGAACAAGACAAGGATGTCCACTAACACCACTCCTTTTCAACATAGTTCTGGAAACACTAGCCATGGCAATCAGACAAGAGAGAGAAGTAAAAGGAGTAAAGATAGGAAAGGAAGAAGTTAAATTATCACTATTTGCATATAACATGATGCTCTATATAGAAGGCCCAAAAAACTCCATTAAAAGACTTCTAGAGGTAATAAACAAGTTCAGTAGTGTAGTGGGATACAAAGTCAATGCTCAAAAATCAATAGCATTCCTGTACACAAACAAAAAACTCACTGAGAGAGAAATTATGGAAATACCATCCTTTACAATAACATCTTAAAAAATGAAATACTTAGGAATAAACCTAACTAAAAATGTAAAAGACCTATATGCTGAAAATTATACTACACTGAAAAAGGAGATTGAAGAGGATATTAGAAAATGGAAGGACATTCCTCACTCTTGGTTAGGAAGAACCAACATTGTGAAAATGGCTATACTCCCAAAACTGTTATACAGATTTAACGCAATCCCAATCAAAATACCATTGACATACCTCACAGATCTAGAGAAAACACTCCTAAAATTCATTTGGAAACAGAAGAAACCTAGAATAGCAAAGGCAGTTCTAGGCAACAAAAGCAAGGCAGGAGGCATCTCAATTCCTGACTTGAAACAGTACTATAAAGCCACAGTGATAAAATCTCATGGTACTGGCAAAGAAATAGACCTGAGGATCAAGGGAACAGATTAGAAGATGCAAGCACAACTACAAAGACACTCAGCCACCTGATATTTGACAAAGGGGCTAAATACATCCACTGGAAGAAGGATAGTCTCTTTAATAAATGGTGTTGGAAAAATTGGCTCTCTACATGCAGAAAACTGAAACTAGATCCATGCATATCACCATGCACAAAAGTAAAGTCTGAATGGATAAAAGACCTCAATATTAAAGCAGAAACACTAAATCTACTGGAAGACAAGGTAGGTAGAAATCTTGGAGACATAGGGGTAGGCAGAGAATTCATGAACCAAACGCAAACTCCACGGGAAACACTTCAAAGAATCAACAAATGGGATCTCACATTATTAAAAATTTCTGCATTTCAAAGGAAATCACCAACAGAGTGAAAAGAAAACCCACAGCGTGGGAAAAAATTTTGACCAGCAACCCCTCAGACAAAGGACTTGTGTCCAGAATATATAAAGAATTTGAAAAACATCCAGCACCCCCAAATTCAAAGACCCTCTCCAAAAATGGGCATCTGAGATGAACACACAGTTCTCAGAGAAAGATATACAAATGGCAAATAAATACATGAAGAAATGTTCAACATCACTGGTCATTCGAGAAATGCAAATTAAAACATCATTGAGATTTCACCTTACTCTGGAAAGAATAGCTGCCATCAAGAAATCAACTGATAACAAATGTTGGTGAGGCTGCGGGGAAAAAGGAACATTGCTCCACTGTTGGTGGGAATGTAGGCTGGTGCAACCATTATTGAAATCCATGTGGAGAATTCTCAGAAGACTAGGATTAGAAGCCCCATTCAATTCAGCTATCCTCTTACTGGACATTTTCCCCAAAGAACTGAAAATTTCATATCACAGTGATATATATGCACCCATGTACATAGCTGCAAAATTTGTGATAGCTAAATCCTGGAAACAACCAAGATGCCCATCAACTGCAGAGTGAATGAAAAAGATGTGGCATTTTTATACAATGGAATATTACTCAGCTATAAAAAAGGATGATCCTGAGGCCTTCATAGGCAAATGGAGACAACTTGAAACTATCCTCATTAGTGAAATAAATGAGTCATATTTATAAATATCATATTGTGTCTCTAGCTTAAAAAGTAAATAAGTACTACAAGTGTAATAAAACCAAATTGTGTAATTGCTATTGTAAAAAAGAGAGGAAAAGAAAGTGCTCTAAGGGATATAACTGCATGTATGTGTGAGTGTGTAAAATAGATGACCATATTGCTGAATCTTTGTTGGATCTTTGAGCAAAACTATTTGTAGTCGGACTGTTTGAATATTTACTATGTACCCTTTAACTTTGTAACTTGAACTACTACATCCAAGATGACAATACACAATTTACAAATTACTGATTTCTTAGCGGGGCTTTTTCTCATTCTCCTTTTTCTTTCTTTCTTTTAGAATTCTGTATTATCGCTACCCTTATTTTTCTTTTTTTCTTCTCTTTAAATAAAATTTTAAAAATGTATAATTGCTATCATAAAAAAAGAGGAAATAGGAAGCATTATAAAAGATATAGCTGCATGTATGTTTAGATGTGTGGGATTGATGACCGTATTTCTAGGTTCTTGGATTGTTGCACAGATCTGTTTGCACTCTCACTGCTTTAGTGCCTACTTTGTGTGCTTTAATCCTGTAACTTGGATAACTATTTCTAAAAAAAAATGTGTAATGTATCAACTAGTGATTTCTTACTATTTATCTTCTTTTCTTGAAATTCTGTAATATTTCTATCTTTTTCCTGTTTTTCTTTCTCTTTAAATAAAAAAAAAGCTCGGGTTGGAGGTCCCATTTGACCCAGGTATTCCACTCTTAGGTATATTCCCAGAAGAACTGAAAACATCTTACCACAGTGATATATGTGCACCCATGTTTATAGCATCACAATTTGTAATAGCCAGATTTTGGAAAAAGCCTAAGTGCCCATCAACCGAGGAAATTAAAAAATTGTAGTACTTTTATATAATGGAGTACTACTCAGCTATAAAGAATGATCACATTGAGATATGTATAAATAAATGGATGCAACTTGAATCCATACTCATAAGTGAAATAAATCAAGCTTATATGTGTAAATACCATATAGTTAGTCTCCCTACTAAGAAATGGTAAGAGTACGTAAGATACAAAAACTCAAAAAAGGAGGCTTTTTTTCCATAGAAGCATATTAAAAACCACTTTTTTTCTCTTTTTTAAATTTCTTATTTAAAGAGAAAAAAACAAGGGAAGCAATAACACAAAATTCAAAAAATGAAATAAAATAAACACTAAGAAATCACTAGTTGAAAAATTACATACTGTCATCTTAGAAGTAGTTGTTCAAGTTCCAGAATTGAAGCACACAAAGTGGACATTCAAGCCATGAGACTGCAAACAGTTCTGCTCAACAATCCAACAAAAGCTTAGTAATTTGTTTATCAATCCTACACACTTAAACATACATGCAGTTATATCCTTTAGAGCACTTTCTTTTCCTCTCTTTCTTACAACAGAAATTACACATTTTTTGTTTTATTACACTTACATTTCTTACTACTTTTTACACTAGAGACACAATGTGATACTTATAACTATGATTCTTACTTATTTCATTTATGAGAAAAGGCTCAAGTTGCCTCCATTTCAACACAAAGGCCTCAAGGGCATCCTTTTTTATAGCTGAGTAATATTCCATTGTATAGAAATATCATATTTTTTTCATCTACTCTGCAGCTGATGGGCATTTTTGTTGTTTCCAAGATTTAGCTATTACAAATTGTGCTGCTATGAACATGGGGGCATATGTATCACTGTGATATGACCTTTTCAGGTTTTCTGGGAAAATACCCAGGAGGGGAATAGCTGGGTTGAATGGAACTTCCAAACCTAGTCTTGTGAGAAATCTCCATAGTGATTTCCATAGGGGCTGCATTAGTCTGCACTCCCACCAACAGTGGAGCAGTGTTCCTTTATCCCCGCAGCCTCACCAACATTTGTTATCAGTTGTTTTCTTCATGGCAGCTATTCTTTCTGGAGTGAGATGAAATCTCAATGCTGTTTTAATTTGCATTTCTCAAATGACCAGTGATGTTGAACATTTCTTCATGTATTTATTTGCCATTTTATATCTTCATCTGAGAACTGTGTGTTCATCTCAGATGCCCATTTTTGGAGAGGGTCTTTGAATTTGGGGCCTTGGTGTTTTTCAATTCTTTATATATTCTGGATATAAGTCCTTTGTCTGAGGGGTTGCTGGCTAAAATTCTTTCCCATTCTATGGGTTTTCTTTTCACTCTGTTAATGATTTTTTTTTGAAGTGCAGAAACTTTTCAATATGAGATCCAAGTTGTTGATCCTTTGGAGTATTTCCCATGCAGCTTTGTGCATGAATTCTCTGCCTACCCCTATGTCTCCAAGACTTCTACCTACCTATTCTTCCAGTAGATTTAGTGTTTCTGTTTTAATATTTATATCTTTGATCCATTTAGTTGTGTGCATAGTCATAGGCATGGATCTAGTTTCAGTCTTCTGCATGTGGAAAGCCAGTTTTTCCAACACCATTTATTAAAGTGGCTATCCTTTTTCCAGTGAACATGTTTAGCCCAATAAAGGAGGTTTTTAAGAAAGGATAAGAATCTGCTTAAAGGGGAAAAAAATATCTCAGCAAAAATGAGGAAAAAGAAAAAGGAAGGGAAAAGAAAAAAATCTAAAATTCTATAAACACACAGGATAGCTAAGATGATTGTGCTACAAATTCTATAAGGTCTTAGAACAAAACAGTTAACATTCGTAGGATTGAAACAATTGTGCATGTTAGTGTATGGTGATCTGAAGAACTCTTGAAGATCAATATGTAAAATAACAACACTAGTTATGCTCATACAACTTTGTTTTGAAGCCCTATGTTGTCTCGGTTCTTTGCTATTTATTTTTGTTTATTTGTCTTTTTTGATTCATGTTTTTCTAGGAATCTGTTTTGTTTTGTCCAGTTTTGTTTTGTTTTTCCCTCTAATACAGAAAGGATAGGTATACATTAGAAGCTCATGCATGCATAGAACTTCTCCTAAACAGTTTATGAGAATTGATTATATAATGCATGATGAAATGAACAGCTCCTTTGAAGAAAAAGAGACACTAAGGAACCCAGTGATGATTCCATAGCATCATGATATGAAATCCAACAATACTACTATAATTTGTTCAGAGTGATTTTAGTCTGTTTTGTATTGTTTAATTTCAACATGCATGAAGGTATGGAAACCTATTTTGAAAAGAACAAGAGACATTATGGCAGCCATTGTTGACTTCTCAATTGTCTGGTTTTGAAGACCTAAAATGCCTTCATCATCCTGTTATGATCAGTTTAGTACTATTTTGTTTTGCATGAATTCATTGTGTGTGAAGATAAGGACAACTATTTGGAAAAAACGAGACAATATGATACACAGTGAAGATCTGCTGTTGTCTTGCTTTGAAATCTGTGTCTCTTACATTGTTTTCTTATGATCTGTTTTGTTCTGTTTTCATATGTTTAATTTTGCCTCCTTTAAAATAAAACTAAAAAAGAAAAAAAAACAAAATTTAAAAAAACAGAACAAAGCAAATCAGAACAGAACAATGCAGGCAACACAGGACTTTTTTTCAGGACATCAACAGTGGTTGCTGTAATGTCTCTTGTTTTCTTCAAAATAGTTGACCATACCTTCACATACAATAATATCAAACATAATAAAATAGTATAAAACCATTTAAAAGAATGAAAGCATTACAACTATTGTATTTTACAACAATAAATTCATATCACTATTTCATATCATGTATTAAAAGAAATTGTGGGTAAAAAGAAATTTTGGATAGAAATTTTTTTTTAAATTTAAAATGTAAAAATATGTCATGAAAAAAGCAGTGGAAAAGATTTTTTTAAACTTGAAGAAAACAATTTCAAGTGAGAAACAAAGACAGAATCATAAAATATATGTTTACATACTTCACAATATAAAAACTATTCATCAAAAACAGTATTAGAATCAAAGAAAGAGAAACGTAGCAAGAACATATTTGTCATCAACTATGATAAAGTGTTTGTACTGCATTATTATAAGAAGACAATCTGGACCTTACTCATCAAGAAGGGTAAACTGAAATAGGGATTCATGTATCACATTGTAAAGGTTTTTGAAATAGTAAATCTACAGCTGCTTAGCACAAAGAAAATGATCTTACAATGATCAACTAGTGCAATACATGCAATTTATAGTTTTTCAAATTCATAAAAGTATTGAAAATTCCATGGAAAAAACTAGACAAAGGCAGTGGGAAATTGGCGACTATCAAAGGGGTACAACAAGAGGTTGATTAAACAAATCATTGAGCAGGTACAAAACTGTATAGGTACTGAAAACTGAAGCAGATGCATTTATTAGTGTGGAATATAAAAATAAACTGCTGAGTTAGGGAGAAGAATGAGAGAACAGCAGAGTTAGGGCCGTGAAGGAGGGAGGAAGAACACAATGCCCACAACCCCATGAATAGGGCATGAGCCTGCTGTATTGGGACAGCTGCCCACGCTCGGGCTTTCTCCTTCCAACACAGCCTACGCCACTCACAACTTGGCTAATTAGTCTTGTTAACTACACTGCTGACACCATCCATGAATAATTGGGCTCCTCCACTCTCTAAGGTCCCAGTCCCTTTCAGACTAAAGACCAAAGAGGAAGTAAGACTTTCCCAGGTTTCCCTTCTCCCTGGCCTTATTAGCAGACATGCATGAGACAATCTCCAAATCCCCAGTCCTCTCTCAACCCCTGTAGCATGAGTTATCTCAAGCTTTCATTTGGGAGTTAATTAGAGGCTTCCGCTTGTGGAACTTATAACGACTTTAGTCCCCAATCCTGGCCCTGGCAGTCTCCATGGAAACAGATGCTAGATCAGTGTCTCCGGAGGCCCTGCAGAGCTGAAGAAGAGAGCAGCATTCATCAATTAGTTTCTTCCACATCAAAATATATGAAGAGTTTGGGGACCCAGGAGGTTAATCATGCCTCTCCCAGTGCAGGGAAAGATACAGTGGCTTCTGTAGTTCCAGTCATCTCACTGGTTCATGCATGGCCAGTACGTCCAAGGGAGAACAAAGGCCATAGCTCTGGACAGGAGGGCTGGAGTGGGTATTTTGGTGGGTAGGATGAGTCAGTCCTTGGTATGGCAGGGATTAGAGAGACAGCACAATTTCTAGAAATATGGTAACTGCTTCCATTCAAAGCCCAGTGCAATTCACATGAACTCAGTAATTCTGCAGCTCAAGTCATTTAATACTCATAATAATCACTAGAAGTACATGTTATAATTCCCATGTCATACATGAGAGCGTGGAGTCCCACAACACCCACTTGCCTGAGGTTACCTGGGCAGCAAGGAGCAGTTTGGTCTGAGCCCAGCTTTCCCAGCTGCTCATCAGACGCTGGCCTCCATGGCTAGCATCATGCAGTGAGGGGACTTGGTTTCCCACTTGCTCTCTGTCATGTGGAAAATGCTAGATTTTGTTTTTATCCTTCCTTACATTTTAGCTTGTCCAACCACCTGTAACTACTAAATGACAGTCTGAAACTCATTAGGGACCTCGTACTTTGACTTCCCTAGATCTCGCCAACCTAAACTCTGAAACCACAGTTCACTGTTTTCTGGCTGATACTCCAGGACCTCTCCCAGAGCGCCCTCTTTTGTTTCATTTGTTGCCATCTCTCAGGCCTTCACATCTCTGTCTGGCCCATGTCCCCACCTCCAGTTCTGGCATCTGTCACATCTGTAACTGAGACCCAGGGACCAACAATGGCTCATCAGATATCCACTGTGTGACTTGTTCCTGTGTTATCCACCAGTTCTCGACTTTATTGTCTGCCCATTTAATTGCCCTATGTCACTTATTTCCCTCCACCCTTGGGATTCCTGTAGGATCTGAGTGTCATGTAGTGGGTGAGTGAAAAAAGAGCCTAAGATTCTTGGAAGAGATTTGTTTGGTTGATAAAAGAATCGAAGCTTAAGAAACCATGTAAGTTAAAGTAGCAGAGTCTGGCCCTGGCATCTCCATCTGTCCTGCTGATGCCTGTCCTCACTCATCTTTGACTCTCTTTGTATTTCTGAGACTCACTGCACCTAGAATCAGCATCACTGTGTTCCTTTAAATTCTGCAGCGATTCACTACAATTAAGGAAAGTGACAAAGATACTGGACTAGGAACTGGGACTTGGAGGCTGCTTCACTTCTAACTCCATGACCTCTGGAAAATATTTGGTCTGTCTGTACCCTTTTGACCTATGAAGATAATAAAATACAGCTTTTTTACACTCTAATCCAGGCCCTGGTTCTCACTGTGGCTGACATCAATTGTGCTGCTACAAAATCCAAACAAGAACACAGAGTTTTAAGTACTTTGAGGACACTGTTGAAAGCCAGTAGAATAATGACAGAAAATGTACTCTGCCATACAGTTCTCCCAAGCCCCAGTGTGACCACAAGCACTATTCTGTGTGCTGTGCACACAGCTGTGCTCTGAACAGAAGGCGGTGTTGTGACGTGTGTGAGCACCTCCAAGCAGACATGTGTAGATACCAAGGTGACCAGCATGACATCTGCCGAACTTCAGGGATGGATCACGGCTGCCCTCAAAAGTGTGCAGGTGAACTGAGAACTGATGTGATGGCATCTGGAACATACTTCTATGTGAAATTGGGGTGGCTGGACCAGAAGTCCCTTTTAACATCAGCAGTCCTTAAATTTGTGTTCACAGAAGTCACACATCCACCTCAAAGGAAATTCACCACTGCCTTTTCCTAGAATTACAGAAAGAGCATAAAAATCAGGCAAGCAGTCAGAGTGCTGAGAGGAGGCATGTAGATGGTGGTCAGAATGAGAGCAGGTGTGGAGAGTTCACTTTCCAGGATCAGACGATAGGAAGAGGGTGAGAAGGTTTATTTAGGTGTATACTTTTAAGGTTGGGATCATTTTCATTAGACACTTACCTGACAAGAATAGACAGAGACAGTATGGCTACTTCATGTCCCTTCCAGGCCTCTGAATCCTGAGCAAGTGGATCCAATGTCCTTGTGTGGGGTGGAGGGTGACACACTGTTTCTCAAAGGTAAAGATGACAGCAGACCCTCTGGAGACTGGAGTGAAACACTGCGGTCACCTCACCCAACTCCCCGCCCCACACTTTCACCACTGAGTCTCTGTACGGTTTATTTATTTTAATGTTTTAGACTATAGCACACAGTGAAAAACTTCAAATAATGATGCAATCAATGGAGTAAAGACAGGAAGTAACCTCCATGCCCACTGCCCTCCCCACTCAGTTCTCCTCCACAGGTGAGTAATGACCCACACATGGGAGAGGACCTCCAGACATTCTCCACATGCATACGTGTACACTGCTGTCATTGTCCAATATACATATACAAGACTTGAAGTAATAGGGGAATCATTTAAAAATATGGTTTGTATCAAAATTATTTTCATGAAGTACAAATTGCTCATATTTGCATGACAGAGTTAAAAATTGTTTCCTTAGGAAAAGGAATTAAAGAATAGGAACTTTTGCATAACTTCTGAGCAGTCATGTATTATTATCATCTCACAGCCCCACAGTGTGCTCCCTCTCTTTGGATGCTGTTAAGATTTCCTCTTGTGGGGCTCTGTGCTCAGCTTTTGCTATTAGGTACTCTTTCTAATTTTTTCAAGGAGTAATTTTTTGCTTTTCACTTAAGGCAATTTTTCTTATTTGAAAGGAGAAATTATACTACAGTTTATGCCCAAATTCAGGAAATCTTCTTCCAATAATGTCAAATAAATACATAATTGTATTTATTGCATTCCAAGAAAGTTTCTTCTTTTAAAAGTTTTTTGTTAAATTCTATTACTGTCAGGCTATTTAGGGAATTTTTAAAACACATAACAGTTATTAATGGACATTGTAATCATCCCTGAGCCAAGGAGGAGCACGGGGATCACAGGTTGCAACTGGAACCTCAACAGGAGGCAGCTACCTGAGCACTGTCTGCAAAGAGTCAACAGGGTAGATATAAGTGAGTTCAAGAGAATGCTGAGCAAGACCCAGTAGTTTGCTGAATTTTTGGCATGACTATGGGTACGGCTTGATTGAAAATCATTTTGTTAGAGTTCTCAGGTATTCTAAGTTTCCCTGATGTCCTCCACAAATGTATGATAAGCATGCCATCAATGTTAACTTCTTTCACAGGAACCATCTGAAATGCTTGACAGGATAAAGTTGAGAAATGGCATGCTACTCTACAGGAAAAAAAAAAAAAGACTGTTATGTTGGTCATTACTCTCTGGACTGTTTTGACCCTGATGGTAAAATCTCAGCTCCAGTAATCAGTCATTACAGATTGCAAACAGCATCTCCCTTCACAGTCTCTCCACCTTTACTAATGATCTACACAGACATGTTCATCAGAATGTCTACTGTAAACCAGTGAACTGTGCCATTAAAAATAAATCTTACTATCTTTTAACTGTTCCTCTGATAAAATATGTAATAAAATACTCTCTCCTTGATGGAGTGACCATGAGAATCAGGTCACCCACCAGAATATAAGTATGCTTTGCCGTGGATCAGTTAGTAGGAAATTGAACAGAGTTTTGGAAACAAGAAGAGCAGAGTTCTTCTTTGGAGAAGTGGCCAGATAGCCCAAAGAGCACCTCCAACCTGCTCCAGAATACTCCCAATCCCAGTTTAACTTCACAGCCCCAGAATTACTTCTTAATATACAGTCCTTAAAAAACAAGATCCCAACATGAGTAAAATATAGTTTACCTGTATTGTTTATAAACATTTTAAATATATAAAATGCATAGTCATTACATAAAAAATAACAGGATATTTCATTGCCCATTCTCTCACCCAAATTACAATTTCCCTCATCTGTCTTTAATGCATTTTCATAGACTCATTATCCTAAACGTTAGCCTTTCTCTTGAATCCAGTCACACCACCTTCCACCTGACCCACACTAGCTACCCTCCTCCCACTCAGACCAAACCCCTGAAGTTCCATCCTCTCTTATCTAGGTTTTCAGCCTGAGAAAGTCAGGGTTCCGAGGAGTAGGGACATTTGGGCACCCGCAGTCAGCTTTCTCACGATGGAGCTTTCGTTCCTGTCAGCACCCTCTTCAGGGCACCCTGCACATCGGGGTTCCGGAGGATGTAGATGACGAGGTTCAGCATGGGGCTGAGGATAGTGTTAAGGATCCCAATCCCTTTGTCCTTGTGTGAGGCTGAGACAGAGCTCAGGCACATGTAACTGAAGCAGCCAGTTCCATAAAAGATGTAGACCATGGTGAGCGGGGAGCCACGCATGGAGAGGGCCTTCTTCCTCCCCACAGCCGAGCGGATCCGCAGCACCGCAGCAGCGACATGGGCATAGGACACTGAGATGATGGGGATCACTCCCATGAAAGTGGCCCCCACAAACAGCAGCTGCCCATTGAGGTGGAAACTGGAGCAGGAGAGCTGGAACAGAGGTGGGAGGTCGCAGTAGAAGTGGTTGACTATGTTTGGGCCACAGAAGTCAAGTGCAGACACAGCCACTGTGTGAGTCAGAGCATTGATGAAGGAGACGGTGCAGCAGATGCCCACCAGGGCACCCTGGACCTCACGGCTCATGCCGGTGCTGTAGGTGAGGGGCTGGAAGATGGCCAGGTAGCGGTCATAGGCCATGGCTGTCAAGATTAGACAGTCCCCACCAGTCAGGAGGTGGAAAAAGAAGAGCTGTGAAAGGCAGGCAGCATAGGGAACTCTGCACTGGTGGGCCAGGAGACACAACAGCATTGGAGGAACAGTGACTATGATGCAACTGATGTCCAGCAGAGACAGGACCCCCAGGAAGTAGTACATGGGAGTGTAGAGTTTGGGTTCCACTACAACAGCAGCTAAGGTATGAAAGTTGCCCCCAACTGTGACTATGTAGACAAAGAAAAAGACAACAAAAAGGATGAATTGCAGACTGACATTCTCTGTCAGGCCAAGGAGGATGAACTCGGTGGTAGTTGTCCTATTCCCCCAAGAAACCTGGCTCCCTGGGCCACTGCTGGGAGAGAGGAGAAGACACAGACCTGGCAAAAGGCTGAGAGTGACACAGTAGGTACATAATCTATGTCTACTGGATGCCAGGGTTATGTGAACAGGACACCTACCAATCAGAGTAAATACTAGTTTACAATTTGTCCAGGCTCTTAAACCTGTTACTATGCCAGACAGTAAAACTTTACTTGATAGTTAAGGAAAATTCCTAGGGAATCCCAGGAAAGAGGCTGAGACAGACACAATTGGTCCTGGAGCTCAGGGCAGTGGCTATTTCTTAACATGGTACAGATGTGTTTCAATATTTTAACAGCATTAAGGGTTTAGTGTACACACTGAACAGCATCTCTGACTAGCTCAGTGAATAAATGACTATACACATATAAAATTTTAGAAAGCACACCACAGGGAAGAGCAGCAGAGATGGGGCATCAGGTTCTTATGAAATTGAACAAGATATGAAAGAGGAGGAGGATCAGAAGGTGAACAAAACTTCAGAAGCTAAAAATTAAATATAGGAAGGTATCTAAGAAAAAAACACCACTTTAAGCAGGACACTGAGTATTCTATTAAACCCTGCATCTTCATTTTTTTCATTTAACTCTCATAAAACTATTCTCTCTATGTAATCAGGACACTGAAATTTAGAAAGGTTAACTAGGCCTTAAGGTTATTAAGCTTCTAAAGGATTGGATCTCAAGTCCATACCTTAACAGCATATGGTTTCAACATGTGTTGTTATTAAGTTTTATGAATGACATTGTGTATAATAAAGAGAATAAAATCATTTCTAAGGCTTTTAGTATTAGCATCACTACAAGAAACACAAATGGAAAATAAAAATATGAAAAAATGTTCAACATCACTGTTCATTCAAGAAATGCAAACTATAATAACACCAAGATTCCATCTCACTCCAGAAAGCATGGCTATCATAAAGAAGTCAAGCAATAACAAATGCTGGAGGGGCCTGCGGAACTCTCTACCTACATTTATGCCTTCAAGATCTAAAATGAGGAACAGAGAGAAGTCAAGATGGCCAACCAGTGAGCAACAAAATACAAAGCCTCCTGGGAGAAACAACTCAATGCCAGACTAAAACACCCTGGAGAGACCCAGACAGAGGGAGATGGATCCTCTTGATACAGGAAGAAATTAAAGCATAAAAAAGCTCATCAAATACATTGGGACTACAACTGGAACAGATAAAAATTACAGGACACAGCATTTTTGCAGTGACCCACCAAGTTTTCTCCTGCCTGAATTTGTGCCAGCTTGAATCCTCGCCAGCTGGCAGAGCCGCCCAAACTCTTTCCCTCTGCCACTCACTGGAAGCACAGCAGCGCTGAAGTCAGGGGTTGGTGAGCCCAAAAGAGAGCAGAGCCGGAGAAGGGACCTTCATTAATCCATGGTCAGTGCTGGGAATGAGACCCCCACACACACAGGAAGGGTGTGACCAAATGGGTGACATGTTGGAATAGGGTAGGAGGAGCCTGAACTGGGAGTGACGGTGACTTCAGCTGGTTGCTCCCTCCCCAGAGCAGATTCATGGCATTTGCTTGGACTGGGCCACACCCCTGGCTGGGACCAAATGAGCTGTCCAAAATTGATTCCCTGCACCTAGAATGCACTAACTGGGTGAAGGCCCCTGAAGTTTGGTAGGCCCAATGGGGAGGGGCAGGCAGGAGAGGATGGAGTACCCTCCCCAGTGTGCTTCAGAGGAACTGAGGCCAACAGGGAAGGGGGCTGGGACCTACACTGTAACCTGTGTAGAGGAAGCCAAGGCCATGACAGGAGAGAGAGGCAGGAGGAGGCCCCCAGCCCAGAACCCTGAGAACACTGAACCAGGAGAAGGAAAAACAAGGGAGACTGAGGGTGGCAAACACATAACATCAGACATGGCTTCAATGGACATTAAGAGATAT
>PVLA01013528.1:0-36357 GCA_004027455.1 Hydrochoerus hydrochaeris
CCCAGCCTTCCAGAATCCCAGCCTTCCGGGACCGCAGCTCAGACAGAGTTCTGCGCTTGGAATCTGCTTTGCCCTTGACATTCAGCCCCAGGCTCCAGCAGGTGAACGTTCTCCTGAGGGTTGGCTGGGGCCCTGGGCCTCCGCTGGGCACCAAGACTGTGTCCTCGGAGCCCTGCGGTGCTGTCCTGACCCACAGCAGCACAACTAGACGGAGGTGAGAGGCTTTTGGCCCGCACTTCCCACCGTGCCTACAGCTCGCCCAGCCCCAGTGGGTGGAGGTGGAGAAGTGAGCGGTGGGCGTCGCTCCCTTCCTGTGAGTCAGGGAGCCCAGAACGTGCCTCTGCTCGGAGAAGCACAGTTCACACCAAAGCACTGCTCCTTCCCTCAATTTTTCAAAAAATAAAAATAATGCATACTCAGTGTGGAAAGTTTGAAAATATCGACAAGCATAATGAATATAAAATCTACCTGTGATCGTTCTACTCTGTAATAAACACTATGAAGCATTTTAGAATATATCCTGTGAATAATTTTATATTCATAATTTTCTAAACATTTAATACCATATTGCAGTGCTGTTCTGTCACCTGTTGTGTTTTAAT
Organism: Hydrochoerus hydrochaeris; assembly: GCA_004027455.1. Lineage (NCBI taxonomy): Eukaryota > Metazoa > Chordata > Mammalia > Rodentia > Hydrochaeridae > Hydrochoerus > Hydrochoerus hydrochaeris. The sequence goes on from PVLA01013528.1 coordinate 603, forward strand.
TTAACACATCATGAGCACATTCCCACCTCAGTAAATACCCCCCCACCCTTTAAACAGTCTTGCTATGTGGTTCAGGGTGGTCTTGAAATCCTATGTAGCCCAGGCTGGCTTTGAACTTGCAGCAATCCTCCTGCCTCAGCCTCCTGAGTGATGGGATTATAGGCATGTACCACCATATCCAGTCCTGGTAGCTTTTTAAAAAATGTTATTTTTAAATTTCTATCTGATTCTCATGATATGGACATAGTACATTTTAAAAACACTGATTATAGACATTTAGCTTATTTCTGTTTTTTTATCCAAGATGGACATCCTTAATTTTTAATAACTTCATGCATATCTTGCTGTTCCTTAGGATACATTTCAAAAAGTGGAATTAATTAGCTTAAAGGTTTTTCACATTTTTAAAGGTCTGATTATTTTCTAGAGATGGTCCAATTTTTGTTTCCAATCCTTGTCTTCCAACCTTTGTCAACATACTATTAGATTTTTTTTTTTTTGATATCAGGAATTGAACTCACGACCTCACACTTGTGGGGCAGGCACTTACACCGCTGAGCTAAACCCCCAGCCCACTATTTTTAATAACCTTTTTTATATATACAGTCATTTGGGCTGGGAGTTTAGCATAAGCACCTGCCTGGCAAGCATAAGGTCCTGAGTTCAATCCCCAGCCCCCCCATATATATATATATATATATATATATATATATATATATATACACATTCATGTGTTTATTTGAGAGTTATCTTTGTTTTTTTTAGTGCCTGGAACTTGTGAGATATTTAATAACTTTTAACTTGACTGCTAAAAACATTGTTTGAAAGCTGGCAAAGTGGAATTTTTCAATGTGCTTTTTTTAACATTTGTGTTTCTTTTGTGAGTTACCCTCTGTGAGCATAAATAATACTTTGCCTCTTTCTTCCTCAAATGCATTTTTAAGGCAGCACTTAGTCCAAGTTTTGCTCACCTTAGAGCCAAAATTCTTTGAGAAGGGTTTTAGGAGAGCAAAGCATGAAGAATGAGGCTGGGGGCAAACAGGGGTGAGACCAGCTGGGTGAAGGCAGAAGGATGTGAGGTGTTAGGGAACCCCAAGGCCGTCAGGAAATCAGGACCATGGAAACCTGAAGGAGATACGTGCTAGAGGCCAGAGGCCCGAGGCCAAGGAGAATCAGTGCTGGAACTCGCCAGTAGAGAGGGAGAAGGACTAGAATTGGTGGGCACCAGGCATTCAGTGGAGCAGAAACACACGTCTGTACCCTGGTGGACAGGTCTTACTTCAGAGTTCCTAGCTGGGCAGTGGCTGTGGCAGCCATTTGGAGCTCACAGAACCTACTTTCAAGCAAGGAGAAAAGGGATATTCTTTCCTAGGCCCCTTCCTTAACAGAGAAGAAAATCTTTCCCAGAAGTCCTGGGCAAACTTCTCATATAATATTGGCCAGAAATGGGTCACTTGCTTACTAGTACACAAACATTCACAGAGGGTAATAGGATTATCATGGCTAGTTTAGACCAATCACTATTAAATCCCAAGGGCCAGTCCATGGTCATTGAAATCTGGTTCTGTTAGCAAGGGGGGCTATGTGAATGGTTGGTGGGAGCGTAACCAGCAGTGTCTGCCACAGACCTCTGGCATCCCTCCTTGCGTTATTCAGTGCGGTGAGGGGTGGTAGAGGAACAAGAACAGGATTCTGGCCCCTGAAGGAATTTAAAACAGGTAAGATAAGACTGAAACAGAAATATACATAAGGATGTAGATACTAAAGAATAAGAAAGCAAATGGTTAGCTAGGGTTGGGCGGAGCAGGGGAACAGCATGGTGGTGGCCACAGGGAATGAAATCTCTTTTTAGGATAATGAAAATGTTCTAAAATTGATTGTAGTGGTGGTGGTGGTGGGTGCATAACGCCAAATATACTAAAGATCATTGAGTCATACACTTTAAATGGATAAATTCTAGGGTATATGAATTGTGTCTCAGTCAAGCTGTTTGAAATGAATGAATAAATGAATATTGGAGCAAGGTACTAGTAGAGGGTATTTGGCCAAGACATCCCAGTCTGTCTATGAGGTGGACATTTGTCATGCTTTGCTGACAGTTCTACATTTGGCAAGTGGCTCACCCCCACCTTGGAGGACTTATTTGCCAGGGGAGAAGATGGACACTGGCTTTCCCAGTTTCCCTGGTGGCCAGGGAACCAGCACTGGAGCCAGGTTTGCCGGGCACGCCAGCCGGATTCTGCAGGTGGTTACAGAGAGGGTGGGTACCGTGTGAGTTGATTCAGTAGGGCTGATACCAGCCACACCTGTTTTCCATGGTGGAGTGGATGATGTTCCCATGGCAGCACTCAGTACCCCATTCTGGGATGCTGACGGGGCCGGTCGTAGTATCTGCAGCTGACAGTGGTAAAGATGTCGCCTCCCCAGGGCCACGTCTGTGGTGTAATTTAGGCCATTATTCTACCAGCCTACTCACTAGGCCTGTTTCTGGTACCCTCTCTGGGATCCTGTGAATTGCCTAACACTCTGAAATAATCCTGTCTCCTACTCCAATGAGCCAGTTCGGGTTTGTATTATCCATTAAGAGTCATGCTGATACGTTTGTACCCTTTGGCCTGAGCTGCTAGTGAAACAAAAAAAGGGGGCTGTCCCAGGCAAAGTAGCACACACCTGTAACTCCTGCACTCTGGGAGGCTGAGACAGGAGGATTACAAGTTCAAATCCAGCCTAGGGATCTTAGTGAGACCCTGACTCAAAATAAAAAATAATAAAAAAGGGATGGAGGATGTAACTCAGTGTCAAGGCCCTGGGTTCTACCCCTAGTTCAAAAAAAAAAAGGCACAGGGTAGGATGGTGCTGGGCTTTTTTCTACGGAGATCAAACTGCAGGGTAAAACCAACTTCTTTCTGCAGACTTCTTGACAGAATTGAGGCCAACAGAGGGAAGAGAGCAGGAATGACTTAACAATTTGGACTTAAGACAGAAGCAGCCGAAAAGCCAACTTGTAGCATTTGGTAACACCTTAACCAGCAGCGTCACTTGCACAGTGGCTGTCTGACCATCTCAGCAAGCAGAACCCCTTCTGGGACCCAGAGGGGTCCACCCATTCCTGGGGAGGACGTGTGGGCTCCTTCAGAGGCCAACATTCACTTGCAGGCGCTTTGGAAGCTGTTACCCATGCAAAATGCTTGGCATCGATTCCAAAAACAGGTGACTGCACCCTTATTGTGTCTCATGCACTGCTGTGGAGGCTGGAACATGATGAACTAGCTAGAAAAAAATCTCTGCCTTTCTGAACCTTGCAGTGCAGGGGGAAAAAAGATAATAAATGTATAAATATGAAATAAATTGTGTCGAATATAATGTTTGTGAAGAAAAATAAAGCAGGGGTAGAAGACCAAGTATATGTGTGCCTGAGTGTGAGTGTGTGTGTGCATGAGTGTGAGTGTGTGTATGAGAGTGTGTGAGTGTGTGAAAGCTCACTCCCCAGAAGGCCTCACCGGAAAGGTGGCCATGGGGGGGTGTCTAAAGGCTTTGGTTATCACTGGAGATGTTTCCACCTGTTCGTCACAAACTTTCTCCTTCTCCCCCTCCCTGAAAACACCTGCCAGACCCAAGCCTTCCCTGTGGGGACTGAGAGCCAGCTACTTGGAGGGAAACAGAGCTTCCTAGTGACCTGGGCCACCAAGCTGAGTGGGTCACCCGCACAAGGCTTCCCCAAGGAAATGACTCTGGGAAGTTAACCAGCTGGCCATGTCCACGGCTCATGCAAAGCCTCCTCCACAGCTTCGGGAGCCTTACCAGGGAATAGTTCCTCCGTCAGGAGACAGAGGATGTCCCACTGCAGCCAGCCTTGGAGCTCCCTCCTCTCCAACAGACTCTACACAAGGCCTTGAGGAGCTTTCTCTTGTGTTATAGCAAAATAAATATAGATAAATCCCCACTCCGGGCTCTGTGTCTGCAAACCCTGACTCCCTCAGAGCCGTTAGGAGCCAGGCTGAACCTTTGCTTCCTCTTCAAGCTGACTCCTCTTTCAAATAAACCACCCCAGCCTATAATAGCCCACTCCTACTCATTGCCACCTGCCTTCCCCACGCTCTCATTATCACTACGATTCCTAAGAAAATGCAAGGGAGAATCTCAGCAGACATTCCCTGAAATGCTGATGAAAGAGAATAAAGCTAACTCCTGGGGTTATTTGCAGATTTTTTTACTGAGAGGGTCTGAGCCTTCAAACTCCCTCTTTTAGGTTTCTGTTGTTATCAGGAGCAACGCCTTCTACACACCACTGTACCTAGGGATGGGGTCTGACCCATAGTGTAATGGCATCTGAAGCACTGGGCAGCAATTTATAACCAGATTTAGACATGTCTTCTCTCTTATCCAAGAGGAACCTCCATTTGAAGGCATGTTCAGCTCAGAGCCTGGGGCTGGGAGTCAGAAGGAAATCCAGGGGAAAAATATACCCTTGAATATGTCTTTTACTACATCCCAGAGACTCATTTAGTATCTGCTCAGCTAAAGTTCTTAATTTCTTTGCCTTGCATGTGATTATTGCTGAGGGAATTTGCAACCTGAAAGCCATCTGAGAGGAACAGAAATTGAGAGGCAAATTGGTATGATGTATCTTTTTTGCTTTGGAAAATTCTCATATGCAATCTAATCTAGTCATGCAAAGCAGCAAGATCTAAAGACTGGATTTAATATCCCTTGAGGATCAGGCAGCAGGTAAAGGGAACTATTAGTAGACATTAATTTCATGTCATATATTTGACATTTATATGGACTATAGATTTCCTTGGTGCTGATACCCATAAACTATCAGAACTCATAATCAACTAGTCGGTTGAAAAAATATCCATCCACAATGTTTATTGACTATCTATTACACACAAAATCTCTTTTTGACCTCTGGATCTTACTCTATACCCTCAGTGGGCTTTACATTATGGTAAGAGAAGCCAATCAAGAAAGAATAATGTGATTATTAAGTAAAAGGGGAAAGGGTGGGGGATTTCAATAGGCAGAATTGGTCAGTAGACAATGGCGGTCAAACAGATGTGACCTGCTTCCCACCCCAGCCCCAGAACACATTGCTTAGCTGCTGTTGAGCACCAGTTATTGTGCTCCACATTTACATTTGCCTTCTAATATAATTGTCACATCAATTCTATGAAGTATGAACCGCTATTAACTTCATTTTACAACTGAAGAAACTGAGGCTCAGAAAAATTAAGCATCTTGTCTAAGATCACACTGCTAGCAGTTGCAGAAGTGAGATTTATACCTAAGCTCAAGATCAAGGTCTTAGGAGGAGAAACCTTCACTGCTACACACTAGTTGCTGTGAAGAGCAGCAGGGAGCAATGTGTTGCTCAGATCCCGCTGCTGGATGGCTGCCCTTGGTGTCTGGAACTGCCCAGGACAGTGCCCCATGCCAGGGCGCAAGACTGAGCTCTAAAGGAAAATGCCTATTTATGATTCTTGCTCCGAATAGAATGAGTCTTTAAGACTTGGGTGCTTGTTCCACCTTTTTTTTTATTCTCCCAGGTGGAGGCAAAGTGAGCTATTCTGCAATAATTCCTCCACGTCTTCAGATTCTGGTAGCATAAGAAAAACATTAAGAAGGGGAGACTGCACCTCCTCCACAGGGAGCTCGGAGCCCAGCGAACTCAGCTCAGCTCAGCGAAAGATGAGCTCAGCTGCCTGCATCCCTCTATTAAAGGCACAGGGGCAGGATCGCCTCAGCTGCACTGACTTGGAAACCTGGAGAAGCAAATCCAGACTCTCAGGCAGATTTCAGTTGCTATTCTTGACCTCTTCTGCAGGGAAAACAGGTTACAAAGTCTGCAAGTGTAGGCTTTGGACAGAGGAGCAAACCAAGAGATAGCACATAGCATGGCTTGGATTTCCCTGCTGCCTAGGTCTTCCCTTTGCACACCTCTCCCAGGTTCAGAGGTGCATATTTGTGCCAGGAGGAACAAAGTTTAGCCCCACTGTCGTGGGGGCAACACCCGGAAGACTGATTGTAGTGAAGACAGGAAGTGAGGCCTGGAAAAATCTGAGGATGGAAGCAAGTCAGGAGCTTTGGGTTAAACCTATCTCCCAGGGGCAACATCACATTGTAGTCAGTTCTCCATTCCCAACAGAGAAATGTCTTTATACTTGCTATTTCCTCTCTGGTCTGGCTCATTGTGTGTGCCTAGTTAGTGCCCAGCAAAGTGTGTGGCACATGATGGGTGCTTAGGGTTATTGCTTGTCAAATCCATCTTGAAGGAGGTGCTTAGGGGAAATGCTGAGGCATTTGCAATGTGACCCCCTCTTCCTTTTTATTTTTTATTTTATTTTTTTGAATGGGTCATATCTAGAAAAGGGAGGAATCATAGGAGGAGGCCTGCGATTAACCCAAAACCCTATGCCAGGACAGTCTCCTGGAGGTTTGGGGTGGACACTGAGTACTCTGGGGCTGGAGACAGCAAGGGCCTTGTGTCAGGGCAGGGAAATTCTACAGCTGGGTCTGGAGAGGCAGAGGTAAGAACAGCCTTCCCAAATCCGAATGGAATGGGAGGAATGCAATCTGGAGATGCAGCAGTGTTTTCCACTGAAAATTCAAATGGTCGGTACTGAGGCTGTAGTCCAGTAATGCTGCAGTTAAAATTTACATCCAAGGCGCAGAGAATCTGGCCTTTGAGACTAGAATTAGAGGAGGCAGCTGGATAGAGGAAAAATTCTGGAGACTTCCAGGCACCATCCTGGAGAGGACAGATTGACCCAGTTAGCATTGTTATTCTGGCTGACTTCTCTTCAACTTGCCCTCTGAGTGGTTTTTCACACCAGGTTTTGCTCCTCCTCACAGGTAGAAGCTGGGCCGCCACCCAGAGTGCTTCCACATGACTTAAGGCTGCCAGGCAGGAAGAGCAGCTTTTTTGCCTGACGATACCTCCACACATCATGCCCTAATAGTGTGACAGTCCTGAAGTCTAGACTTGCCCGTGGATCTCCTGCAGAGACAGGTGCCTTTCCTGAAGTGGGAGTTGGACTGGGATGTGGGGTGTGGGGGGGGAGGAGGTTGGGCAGCAGCTTCAGGAGGAGTTTCCTTGGCTCGCTGTGCTTCCAGCCCCTCAAGAGGACCCCAACTACTTACTGCTGTCAGCAGAGCCTCGGGTCCACCCTGACATGCATTTGTGGTCAGAAAGGGCTCTTCCCTCCCCTTCTCTTCATTCTCTCTCTCTACCTGCCCTCACCCTGCTTCCTTTGCTCCAGGTGTACAGAACTTTAACCTGAACCTTTAATGGCTGCAGGGTAAGAAGAAAGTACAGAGATTGGTCCAAACATAATTATTGCTTTTGATTTCAGCGACGCTATTCTCTGGCAGAATTCTGAGTGCTGTAACAATTCTAGGTCGTGTCATTCTGTTTGCAATTTAGACACAAGATCTGGGCTTTCTTGCCTGGATATTTGGCTCACAGGGAGCTTGGAGGACTCTCAATCGTGCCTCCTTCATGGCAGGGGAGATAGTGGGAGACAGTGAGGCCTCAATTTTCTCTTTCAGCAGCACCTGAGATGGCCATTAATCTTGCTGCACTTGAAGAAAGCACTCTCCAGGGAGATTTAAGATGCCAACCTCCAGTGCCTACCTTAAGGGTATCAACTAACCAGATCCTTCTTCCTGTCAGCCGCTAAGACCCAAGGTTCCCAGAGGAAAAGGGGGGCTGAGGAGAGGAACTAGCCTCAGGGAGAAGTAACCAGGTAACAGCGACAAACTGCCCTTTCCTGGACAAAGCAGACTCATTTCCATCTTCCATCCTGCCTTGCTTAGAGGGTCCTCTGAGAGAATGTCCAGAAGCAGTGCTCAGAGCACAGCTCCCAGCCTTGTGCTGTGGCCCTGCAGGCTGGATCTGACCGCTTGGGTGTGGATCTTCAGAACGGTGCTCCTGCTGACACCGGACAGCTGGATCCGAGGCACTCTGCTGGGGGCGGGGGTCTGCAGCATCCTGTAAAAATCAGGCTCATCATTATTACACTACATTTCCCTAGAGTTCATGAATTTGACCTTCCACAGTCATTTATTCTGTGAACTCTATCAAACATCTCTTGTGCAACGTGTTAGGACAGGGGACAGAGTCTATGTTGTCTTTTGAAATCTTCTGGGAGATAGAGTCAGGTCATTCCTGGTGATTGCTAACTTGAATCATCACAGGAGATTTTTCCATTTTATTAATTAATTAAATTTAATTATTATTATTATTTTTCTTGAAACAGAGTCTCACTATGTAGTTCAGGCTGGCCTTGAATTTACTATGCAGCCCAGGTTGACCTCGAAATCCAAGCAATCCTCCTGCCTTAAGCCTCTTGAGTACTTGGATTATAAGTATCCATCACAATGTCTAGCAGAAATTATCTTTTTAAAGTGCTGGCAGATTAATGGGAATTTCAAAGGTTTACCTTAGAAAGGTGGTGGTGGGGCATTTGAGTTAAAGCAACAAGCACTGACCATGTGGAACAATTCTCTAAATACTGACAGAGGAACACCAAAGTGCTATGGGGACATGGTCTGGATCTGTAAGTGCCAAGGACACCTGTAGATAGCAGGTGAGTGTCGGCAGAATTTTGAAGGAATAGTAATTCCCTGAATATAAAGAGGAAAACTACTCACGGGAAGACTCCTACTCTTGAGAATGAGGACTGTGAACTTGCTGAACTTCATTCTTTCCTTCAGTTAAAAAACCAGATTTTTGAAGGACCTGGGGATTGTTCTGTTCAGAGGATTACAAGAGGGGAATAGGGAGAAGAAACTGGGCATCAGGCCTTCCTGCCCCTTGGCTTGTTACCATCCTGTCCCATCAGCCCCACTGCTAAAGTGATGACCAGTGAGTGGCAGAGCTCAGAATTTGGGTCTCACTTCCCTCAGCAATCAGTCTGCGCTGCCCTGTGCCTGACCTTTTCAGGCTGGGTCCCCATCCTATCTACCTTTCCTTCCAACTGGTCTCCCTGTCTCTGGCTTCCCCTCCCAGGCCATTATTCATACCGGCATTAGGATTATTTTCCAAAATTATAGATTTTGCCTTGTCATTTTTCTGCCTTTTCTCAGCAGTTTGCCACCAAATTGAGATAATTCCCAATCCCTAGAGTAGTTTCTATAAATTTGAAAGATTTATACAAAGACAGATGTGCCATCCTGCCTTTGCCCGCCTCCTGAGTACTTGCTTCCTCTCCTTGCACCCTGCTTTGGGTATACCAAACCGCAAGTGTGTCTTGTCACTTCATGCCTTGGGCTCTTTCCTCTCCCTGGAAAGCCTTCTGCACCCGGTCCTCTCAGCTGACTCCTATTTGTCCTTTAAATGTGGACTCGAATATCACCTCCGTCAACCTTCCTATACAATTACTGCTATTATTATTATTATTTATATTGTCACTCTATCACCCTGCTGTTGTAATGAACTCTAAATAGTATGTGCTTCTGCAAGATGCTGAGCAGCTTTGGGGCAAGACGCGAGATGACTCATTTTCACAGCTCCAGCCCTTAGCACAGGGCTCAGCTCGTTATGGAGTGAAATAGAACAGACTCTGAGTTAAGCTTTGCCTGACGGTGCAGGGGCTCCCAGTCCCGGCTGCACATGATCATCAGCTGATCATCTGTGAAAATACTCCAGACCAGTTCAGCCAGAATCTCTAGGGTGGGGCTGGATATGGGTTATTTTTTGATAGGTGCCTGGGAAAATCTAATGGAAAGTCCACGTTGAAAACTTCTGGCCTTGCACAACTGACAAATCTGAAGACTGAAGTCCTGAATTGCAAATATCCCCTTGATTTATTTTGCAGTGCTGTGCAAATAACTTATTCCTCTGGACTTCTTTTCTCACCTGTGAATTCGAGATTGTGAACCAGAAGATCTGCATGCCCATTTCACATCATGCACCCTTCTCAGAGTGTCATTTGGCATTCTTGGGTGGCAGCAGGGCACTGGTGGTTTTACTGAGGTTTGGTTCTGGTCTTTTCCTCTTTCAAAGAGAAAATAAGTTGCTAGTGTCTCAGCCTTTCTTGCTCTGCCTTGGCTGGGTTCTTTGTCTCCCTTTCTTTCTCACAGTGCTGGGGATTTTCTGGAAGCAGCCTTGCCAGAAGTCAGAAGCGGTTCTGGCAGCATCAAATTCCCATTGATGGTTGGCTCAGGATTCCACACGGCTGAGCTGGAGAGGGATCCTGAGGCCTTGGGCTGGGTCTGCTTCTTCCTGGGATGAATGGGCTACACCTATTGCACTTTCTTTCCAAAATGTCATGCTACAGTTTTGAGAACACACGCAGGAGTATATAATAAAAGTGCAAACAGTAAAAAATAAATACAAATGGATCTGCTGGTCAGGATGCTGGTGGGAACCTTGACTGCCGTGAAATCCAGACTTCCTGTTTGGGCACTGGTAGATTTTCTCACAGTCCCTGAGAATAGGAGCAGACTCTTGCAACCCCTTGCCAAGTGTCAAGTTTCTGCCAGTGTCCATTCAAAGAGTCCTTGGGATAGGCAGGAAGGCCTCACAAAGGCCATGAGCAAAGACACAGTCTGAACATCTCCAGGTCCTTTTGGGATAAATCATATCATCCTGTCCCCACGGTCGGTATGAGTGTTGTGCCTTGCAAAGAAAAGCAGTTCTGACTTCAGCAGACACAATCTGTTATCCTGCCATCTGCTGTTCCGGCTTCCATATAAGGATGACAAAAAGATAGGGTTTTCTTGCAAGCTTGGCACTTTGGGAGCAGAGGAAAACACCCTGCTTTGAAAGATATTAAACTGGTCCTCTCAGACTAAATGGCATGAAATCCTGCTGTGGTGGACTTATCCACTTCTTGAGGGCTGTATTCTCCACAAGGATTAAGGAAAAGCAGCAGAACTTCTTCCTTCTCAGTTATCTGCTATTTTTGAGGATTATTAGTTCCTCAGCCAGGGTGAGCCATGAGAATCCTTAAAGAATCTTCCAAAATGAGCCAAAGCCAGGACGCCACCCTCCTTCCAAGGTGCTGTTGTAATTGGTCTGGCATGAAGTCTAAGCTCCTATGCCATAGTAAAACTCCCTGGGCAACTCTAATGCACAGTCAAGACTGAGAACCACTGAGCAGAGCACTGTATCCCTTGATCTGCCCCGTTTCATGAAAATCTTTCATGGAAGTTGAATATGCTATTGTCAATTTTTTTCCCCAAATTCAACATTTATTGCACTGTAGTAGGTTGATATGTGAGATACCAAGATGAACATAGCCAAATCCTTGCATTCTTGAAATTACATGCTTTAGTCTTATTTGTTGTTGTTATTATTTATTAGCTTTGGTGCTTGTTCCTCATTAAAACTAAGAGTCTAAGTAAAAAACAATAAAACTCAAAACAATTCCCTGTGGCCTATTCAACATAATTACTTATGTATTTGCCATAGTTTAGAACTTAAATGTCCCCCAAGGCCCATGCGCAAAAGACTTAGACCCCACTTGGCGCTTTGGGGAGGCATCAGGAACTTAAAAAGGAAGGGACAAGTCGGAGGTCTTTAGGTCACTGGGGGCTGTGCCCTTGAACTGCATGTAGGGCTCCCTGCTCTTAACTCTCCTTCACTGCCTGGCCATGATATGAGCAGGTTTGATTCACCACTTACTTTCACCAAGAAAGCAATGGATGTGCCTGATCACAGCCTGGCACCTGTGCACCAAAATGAATCCTTTCTTTTTATAAGTTAATTATCTTTGGTATTTGTTTCAGTAATGGAAATCTGACTGGTGCAGTATTGAAATGTGCACATCTTCTGCTCAAGAAATTTCCCTCTAGGAATTTATATTAAAGATAAGAGTAAAGATATGCACAGGGAGGATTTTCATCAGAATGTGGCTTTTTCTCCCAGGGAAATGTTGGAAACTAATAAAATGTTGAGTAATATCTCCTAGAACACTATGTGCCATTTAAAAAAGATAATGAACAAGCACAAGATAATGAGTTTGATCCCCAGTACACCCAAAAACCAAAGTTTTTAGTAGATTTCAGGAGAAGGTATACAAGATATGACATGAATAAAATGGGACTCAAAAACAACAAGTACTGTATGATCCTACTGAAATTAAAGGACCATTATTTGTTTATAAAAACAAACAACCTGAAATGGATGTATGACAAAGTGTTAAAAGAAAATGCATTTGGACTTTGGGATTACAAGCGATTTTACTGTTTTTCTTTGCTTTAAGAAGTAGCGAGGTATAAAAGTAGATCATGGACATCTAACCAAGACTGGCTGACTTTAAAAGTCAGAGGATCCTCCGAGAGTCCAATTCATAATTATTGGTGTATTATAGTCCAGAAGAGCCGAGTCCCATTCTGAGTCACAACTGTACTCTTGCTAGCTTGGAGATGGCCTCGCCAATCTCCCTAGGGTGGCAACACGCAATCCTGGGCTACTTCACAGAGTGAGGAGCATCTCAGAGAAAGGGCAGCTTTGGGGTTTCAGCCAGAGGGAAGGGCTGGCAGGCTGGAGGCGAAAACACCCCATTCCTTAGATTGCATTTTAAAATTAGCATTTCTCTTTAAAGATGTCTTTTTTCATATGTTTATGTCAGACAGTACAAACATCAGCTGTGTTAAAGAACTGAACCTATTGTTATGATTTGGAGGCCTGGGGGAGAGTAAAGAGATTGTGTCAGAGTTCAACCAGTAAATCAGGAATTACTCGTCATATTCACAGGAGAGGGAATTTAATGGAGGGAATTGGTTATAAAAAGTGATAAAGGAGACTGAGAACAATTGGAAGATTAGCAATATCCAGATGCTAGTACCATCCTAAGTCTGGAGGAGGGACACAAGGAAGGATGTGTGTCCCTAGATCCTGGGGGCAGGACTCGCCTCATATACAGAAATGGCTCTGGTATTGCATAAGTGCAGTCTGAGGCAAAAAAAGAGTGAAAAAAAAGTCAAACAAACAAACAAACAAAAACCCCCACCTATTCCCATCTTGTACCAGTGCCTACCTTTGACCAAATCCAGCTGTCAGGGAGCAAACACTGAGCCTTCCTGCCATGTAGTAATGGCATGGTGGTGGCAGATAGGGGCTGTGTCACTAAATGAGTCAAAGATGGTTCTGTGTAGCGGCTCATGGGTGGTTGGTTTCTTCATTGCAAGCTGAAACTCACAGAAGCCTGCTGGTGCAAAACTAAAAAGTTTACCCAGCTATTTTTAAAAAGCCCACTCAAGAAGTTTTTAAAGTGATTTCTTTCCCTTTTTCACTTTGGCTTTTCGCCCTTTTCACCTCTCTTTCCCTTTGCCCATCCACCTGTTCCTGTTGCCATCGTCCTGTGATCTTTATTTTAATTTAAAAAAAAAATTTCTTTTTTTTTTTGCTTCTAGGGATCAAACTCATGACCTTGCACTTGCCAGGCATGTGCTTACGTCACTGAGCTAAACCCCTGGCCCCATCCTGTGATCTTTAATAAATTTACTATATATTACAAGATGTGCACTTGGCAGTTCTTTCCTTGCTGTACACATGAACCTGGACTACTTTTGGCCCACTTAACTGTAACAGTACCAAGATGGTTCCCTATTTTCTTCCATGCCTGGCTCCTGCCTGACTTTTTGGGTTTTTTTAATGGCCCTCCATTTCCCCAAGAGCACTTATTCTTTTTTTTTTTTTTTTTTTGGTCTTTTTTGAGACAGGGTCTTGCTATGCAGTTCAGGCTGGCCTTGAGCTCACTTTGTAGCCCAGGCTGGTCTCGAACTTGTGATGATCCTCTTCCCTTAGTCTCCCTAGTGTTGAGATTACAGGTATGCGCCACTATACCTGGCTGGGCTCTTATTCTTGTTCCACTGAACTCTTACTGTTCCCCAAACCCCTGCTCTGTGCCTTGTTCTGCTCCCTGCCAGTAAATCAGACCCACCCCCAGGCTGCCTCCAATAAACAAGATCCTTTATCTCCTCCAGCACTTCTTTTTGCCTGTTCCACCAGCTTCTCACCTGTTGGCACAGTCACTATTTGACCTGAACCTTGTTCCTATTGTCTTGCCACTCTCTAAAGGCTTGGCCTGCTTCCACTGCGGCTGTCCTTTTCCCCTGTTTAGCTTGGCTGTACAGCTCATGGGCAGCCGGCCTGGCACATGCTCTGGAGGGGTACTGTCTGCTTCCTGGTGAGCAGGGACTCTAAAGCTCTTGCTTTTCTTTCACCTGGAATGCCCTTTCCATACTGCTCAGTCAGCTGAGCTTCTCAAGACTTAGCTTAAAAGCCACGTCCTCAAAAACATCCTTTCTCGTGTCTGCAGAAAGAATTAGTCTCACTGCTCTGCGCTCTTCTGGTATTCTGTACACACATCTGGAAGGCTACCCTTTTCACATTACTGCCCTACAGATCCACCTTCCCCTCAGGGCCAGGAACTTATAGACCTACTTCAGTACCAGGTATTCAGGGAGGGTTTCCTAATAACTGTGCAATTAATAAAGGATTTCTAACTTCTACTCTGCTGCAGGTTTACAGTTCCGGTTCCGTATGCTGATAATCTACGGGATGCTAATCACAGATTGCACAATTAGTAGCAGCACAAGATTTAGAAATGTGCAAACCCTAATGTGAATGTGATTCCTTCTTCCTGGGCAAGGCCGTTTCAACCTCTTAGGTACATTTATTGCCTTGCTAGTTATGATTATCTTATTATTTTATGCACTGCTCACTTCGACATTCCTCGGCAAACCACCTGACCCTAGGAACCCATCGACACTACTTTCTCTGAGTAGTGTTTCCAGATGATAATTACCAACAGTCCCTCTGCAACTTGTTAACAATTATAAACAGGAGGAAGCTTGGCAATGTTTAATAAGTACATCCTTATTAAAACCTAAACGTGTTCCTTACAGAAAAGTACTGTGGCCCTTATGTCACAATTAGTTTTTACTTTCCCTTTGTGTTCCTCATCTCCCAGAACCTGACCTGTGAGGACACAGAAATCTGGGTAAGGACAGGTCAGATTTTATCACAGGATTATTTTTTCTCATAGTGCCAGGAAGAGCTCATTATAGGAGTTTTGCTCACCAGCAAACCTAGTGATAATAGCAAACCTAGTCCCACAGTGTGGCCTCCAAGGACAGTGCTGGGCCACAGCTAGGCTCTAGTGAATACCATACAAAGTCACGAGGAGTATAAAATCCATACAGAAGACTCAGTTCCCTACTTGAGATGCAGTCCCCAAACTCCAGGAAAATAGAAACCATAAGCAATATTATCTTTCAACAATGATTTGATATTCAGGAGCAAGGACTAACTTTGGCTTAGATCAGGATATTTGCCATCTTCTCAGCAGTAACCTTGGCAATGCCACCCAGAAAGAATATTAATGATACTTTGGATTTTATAGCCATTATCATAAACTCTGTTTACAGGCAAGGAAAATAACCTTAAGCATTTCGATCAAGATCATAAGAAGGAAGGAATTAGACATCCAGATTTAAAACCCAGTATTTTATATGCAGTATTGGATTTTGTTTCCTGTGGGGTAGTTTGGATGGTTGTGACCAAGAGCATGTGTTGTATTCACAGCTGGTTCACTTAGCCACAAAGAGAAAAGACTGTTATATTTTGTCTTTTTCCTTAGCATCAGGCATGGTTTCACAAATGCATGTTATTATTGGTGTTTTAGGCAACTAAACATTATAGAACATCTCTTGTATTATAGGCTCTGTGCTTGGTACTGAAATGTAGTCTTAACCTCAATAAACTCAGAATGTAACATGTACACAAGCAAGCAAACATGTAAAAACTGTGATAAGGATTATGATAGAGCCATGCACATACGTAAATGGAGCCATATCTAACTCAAAATGGGAACTGGAGTAAACAAATGCTTCCAGAAATCTCCTGATTGCACAAATCCTGGAAAGAAGAGAGCAGTTTGTGCAGACAGGCATGGTGTTACAAAGCACATCACTGAGCATAGTGAGACATTAGAGGAATCAGTGACCTGTATGTAGAAGTGACTATTTAGATTAAATCAGCAGTGACAAGTAGACAATTCCAGCCACCACTCAAGGCTTAGGTTACCTAACCTCCACCAAAGTGTGGGCTTAGAGTGGATCTGCTGTCCTCCCATGGAGGAAAGAGGAGCACAGCATACTGAGAAAACAGATTCTCACACAAATTCGTCCCAGCAGGTTTCCCTCTTCCTGTCTTGTTGGTCACAGGAACCGTGAAGTGAAACACAACCTACTAGTGTTCCATTTCATGTCAATTTGTTCAAGCAACCAATAGGGAATTTCATATAACATCTTTATCCAAAGATTTGGCGAGTGTGGGTGAAGATAGCAAGCATTATCTGGGCTCTCTGTGAAGGCTCACCATGACACAGATAGATGCAGTTGCCCGAAAGCAAGCTTTTTGTTTTAATAGCTGTCTGGAATTCTCTAATCAAGCCAGTGTGATAAACAGGGCTTCTAACACTCACTGTCAGGCATAGTGTCCAAGTGTCTGTCTCTTCTCGCACGTGACTTTTTTAAAAAAAATCTAAGTATAATATGACTTTTTTCTTTTTGTCACTGTACGGATTGAATCAGGGTTTCATGCTCTATCACTAGAAAATGTTGTTAAATCAACAAACCCAGGGGTTCTATGCTGCTTTCTTGTAAAGAAACAGTGGAAAGGGAACAGCAGGTTGACCTGAACTGTACTGTGAATCATGCTGGGCTGGGAGTTAAAGAAATGGCCACTGAAAGAAGGTCAAAAGGAGCTTGTGGGAGGTAGAGGAAGAACTCAGTCCAGGAACCCTCATGTCACATATGAGAATCAGATCCTTGCAGTTCAAATCTCGGCTCTGTAGAGGTTCCTATTTTGTCAGGTGCATCAGAAAGAAGCTTAGATCCTATTCTGTAGGCAGGTTTTGCACTGCCTGGACATGGGAAACTGTCCTTCTGTCTTTATGGGTGTGCTCAGTGCAGGATGCAGTAGAGACCATGGCCAACTTCTTCCCTAGTAACACCGGAGAAGTAGTGAGTGTCTGGGGCTTTAACAGAAACCCACTTCTCTCCTTTCCTCCCAAGGCAGGTGGCAAGGGAAGATTCTTGATCTTCTCAAGGTTTCCCCTGCCTGGCAACTGCCTGCTATGCAGCTGCTGCACAGATCTCACAGATCCAATCATGTCACCATTCTGACTTCAATTCTTTGAGACTTGTCATCTGCTACAAGACAAAATCTACACCTCTGAGTGGATGTTTGCTGTTCTCCCCAGTAGGATGTCAGGTATTTTCCCTCTGGCCTCAGATCCTAAGTTCCAGCTGCAGACTGTTCCCAGATCCCTAAGGGCTCCTGCCCTACACCCCTGTGTGCGCGTCTCCTGTAGCTGGATTGCTTCTCTCAGACTCCTTAACTGAGGTCCGTTGGTCTTAGTTTGTTTCTGTTACTACAGCTGAACACAACAGACTGGGTTATTTATAAGGAATAGGGCTTGTTCAGCTTATAGTTATTGAGGCTGAGAATGTCAAAGTTGAGGCCCATACCTGGTAAGGATCTTCATGCTGGTGGGGACTCTCTGCAGGATCCTGAGGTGAGAGAGGGCATCAGATGGGTCTTTCTTTTCTTATAAAGCCACTAATGCATTCATAGATGCCCAACCTTATGACATCATATTCTGTTACACTATAACATACTATGAATCAGTCTCCCCTATTACAATGTGTCTTCCTTGAGGACAGAAACTGGGTTTTTTACTCATCTTTACGTCTCTAAAACATAACAGCATTTGTAACTGGGATGAGCAGATGAATAGATAAATGAGACTTAATAATGGCATTCATTTTGTTTTTTTTAATATTATTTTTTAAAAATTTTATTTAAAGAGGAAAACAAAGCAAAACAGAAAAAAGGGTAGAAGCAATACAGAAGTTAAAAAAAAGTAAGAAATCACTAGTTGATAAATTACATATTGTCTTCTTAAATATAGTTGTTCAAGTTACAAAATAAAAGCATACAAAGTGGACATTCAAACAGTGAGGCTGCAAACAGTTCTGTTCAATGATCCAACAAAAACTTAGCAACATGGTTATCAATCCTACACACTTAAATAAATATGCAGTTATATCCTTTAGAGCACTCTCTTTTCCTCCTTTTTCTTTTTAAGTCCATTATCTGTTGCTCAGTACCTTACTGATCTGTTTTGTTGTTGTAATTGACTTTATTTTATTTTTTATTTTGAAGGTAGTAAAATACAGCAGAACAAGATGGAACAAAGCCAACTGAGACAGTGTAGTGACACTGGTACAGAACTTCACAGCAGGTTACCAGGATAACAGTAATAGATGCAATAGTATATCTCATTTTCTTCACAATAGTTGTTCTTTCAATCAGGTACAGCAAAATCAAAGGAGATACTGAACTTATAAGAACAGAATACTGAATAGAGCAATACCATTAATCAGAACAGAGCAAAACAGTGATAAAAATATTTTCCTTCAAAGAGATGGTAGAAGGAAATCCCCCTTATTTGCTATACTGCCTATAGTCAAACTCGGAAGAGATACTCAGATCTCTGGCTCCCACTTGCTAATGGGCGTGGAGGGGTGGATGATTCTTAGCCCATGCGCCAGTAGGTCATAGCCGCTTACCCGAACAGTGAGCTGGTTGCTTGTTTTCCCAGCGCCCCAAGTTCCAACATGACACAGATCTTAGGAGATGCCAATGGTTCTTGCCCTGGAGCGCCGCGGCTTGCCAGGCCACAGCCACCTACCAGAGCAGCGAGCTGCTGCTTGTTTTCCCAGCGCCCCAAGTTCCAACACGGCGCGGATCTCAGGAGAAGCCAATGGTTTTCACCCTGGAGTGGCAGCCACCTACCACGGTGGTGAGCTGGCTGCTTGTTTTCCCAGTGCCCCAAGTTCCAACATGGCCAATGGCATTAATTTTGAAAGGCATCAGTAAATAATTTCTGAAAACATGTCACATTTCCAGGTCTTGCCCTTTTTTCCATCTTATCCTCACTCTCCTAAGAATCTCTGCCATGGTCCCCAACCCAGTCTGTCCCACCACCTCCCTGTATAGCACAGGTGTGGCTCAGTCTAACAATTTGCACCCTGGCTACTGGAATCCCATAGAGACTGCCGCAATCTACCAATGCCTACACCCTGCTACAGACCAGCAGAACCCATAGAAAGTGCATAACAAGTGCCACTTCACATTCTCTGGGGCAGCAGGCTCCTCAAAGACAGTTACTGTTTAAAGCTTTCAGAATCCACAGTACACATGGAAAAATCCAGAAGACAGTCATAAAAAATGGAGAAAATTAAAAAAAACTTTATATCTAGATAAAGCCTGCCCTGTTGCAATGCCCTGGTCATCTGTATTGGGAACATCTGCTGTAAGGTACTAGATGGACTTCTGTCCTTGGGCTTTGGTCTTGTAACCCTCTATTGCCCAATCTTCCATAAGCATTTCAGTTGTTGTACGTGGTCTGTGACCAGCTTGCCTAGGCTGGTACTTACTGCTCCACGGAGCCTAGGTTGGCCACCATCCTTGTCAAACCCTGGTGACCCTTAGTTTAATTGACTTGGGTGTCCTTCCAGGAGTTCAAGCTGAGGCTGGCAGCTGATTATGCCAAGGCCTGCACCCACCTAGAGGTCAGCGGGATAATTGCGTGACAGTGAGGATAACACAGCCATGCCCAGCGGGGCTGAGTGTGCCTTGCTCTGGGTTTTCGTAATGACTCAATTTTGACCTTTTTTCTGCCACTGTGAGACTCGGATGCAGTTTCTACTTGAAAATTTGCTTATTAGCCTTCTCATCATGTCCAGCTGTCTTTTTTCTAACTTCCTTCTGCCGGGGAAGAAGAGACTTCATTAAAAAGCCCTTTAACCTTTCTTTTGGTCATTTTAATAGGAATGCTTGAATTAGGTTCTTCCCAGAGAAGCTAAGTAAAAAAGCAGTCATTTATTATTTCCCAGGATCACAGAAGGTGAAAGAGGGAGTCAGACCTTGCCTGTCACAGTGCTTTTCAAGCCCAGCTGTCTATTCAAACCACCTACAGAGTCTTAAAAAGAAATGATGGCCAGGGGGTTGGGGTGAGGGGATGACCCATTCCATGTCATCTCCAGAAGTGGGGTCAGGCACCATACTTAAGGTTATGTGTGGTCAGGCTTGTGGACCATTCACTGGGGAAAATTCTATTTTTATGCTAGAAAATTGTCATTATTTTTCTTTTGGTTATTAAAACAATTTATTTTTTAAACAAATATTTTTCCAGCTCGAGCATGGCGGCACACACCTGTAATTCCAGCACTTAGGAGGCTGAGGCAGAAGGATCATTGCAAGTTTGAGACCAGCCTGGACTACAAAATGACCTCAAAGCCAGCATGAACTGCACAGCGAGACATTGTCTCAAAAAACTACAAAAAGGAAAAAAAAAATTTTTTTTTCCAAATCCATTTTATTTTAAGGAGAAAAAGAAACAAAAATAAAAGAAGAAGAAAAAAACTAAAGCAAAATTTAAAAACATGTCACTCGGGGCAACAATGGTACGTACGCTGTGCATTGCCGGGACACAGGAAATAGTGACCAGTAATGTTCTGCTCTGTTCTGTCCAGCACATCTCCCTGGACTGCGTCCTTGCTCTCCCATCACCTTCCTTCTCCTTGGTTTCAAATTCCTAAGTCAGAAATCTAAGGGGACCTAGCATTCCTTTCCTTTCTAAACCCTTCAACTCTTTAATTTACCATTCAACAGGTGAGCTAGAGCAGAGGGTACCCTGCCCAGGCCACTCTGCAAGTGGCTGTGTCCAGGGTTCTCTTTTCCTCCTTTGTGGCCACTAGCTACTGAACTTGGGCTGTCACCAGGGGGGTGAAAGGGGAATTGTTTAGACTCAGTTCAGTTTTCGAGCTGGACCCAGATCTGTAGCAAGTATAACTGGGGGGAGGGTGGAATTTTGAGGTTTGCTTGACTCCACTCATTTTGTAGTTGCTGAGTCATCATGGCACTATCGTGGGGGTGGAGCAGGAGATGAGGAAGATGTAACTGGGCCAGGATTTGAAGGCAGGATCGAGGCAAGCAGAGGACCCAGGTGGCCAAAGTTCAGGAGGCAGGTGCTCCTGTCCAAGGTGACACGAGGGCTTCCTGACACGTTGTGCCCTGGCCTTTCTCCTGCCTCATCCTAGGCCTGGCTCTGAGGCAGGACAGGGAAGGGAGAAGAAGGGGAAAAATTCTACTTTTGGGGGGGTTACTGGGAATCAAACTCAGGACCTTGTGCTTGCCAGGAAAAACTTTGTCTTAGCTGAAGATCTAAATGGGGCATTTATTTCAAGTTAAATATAGTTGGGATGGATGCATATCACTCATAGCCTTTTTTGGGCACCAAGTCCAATTCAAAGACCAGTGATTTTGCAAGAGCAGTAAGTCAGCTGAGAGTCCCCAAGAGGTATCAAGGCATTGCTGAGAAAACTTTGGCTTTGGTCCCTTTTGCTTCATCAGCTTCTTGGAACCTCCAGGCAAAGGGGACCCCTCTAGGGGCAAAGAACAGGAAAGTGTCAAAATTTAGTTTGTTGGTTTCCTTCCTTGTGCTTGAGAACTGCTTTAGAAATAAGCTTGAGTTCTGAGTTTGTGTTATTCCACAGCACAGAGCCAGGAGTGCAGCTCCAGGGCACAGAAGAGAGACTTTCTTTCCTCTTGCACACAAAATCTAAACCTTTGGGTCCTTTCTGACCTCCTGGTCCATAGTGAGAGCTTTATGCCCCTTGTCTTGTGTAAATTGCAAATACCTGGTGCAGTTAGCAAGCACTGAGCCACATCAGGGAGCTGGAAATGCTGCCCCAACCCTATCTGCCAGGGGCAAACCTCACATCCTCCAAGCCCATCTCAGGGCCCAACTGCTCTGCGACCCATTGTCCAGACCTCTGTCCCAGAGAGGACACTGCTGACACTGTCTACATCTGATAATGAACTGTCCTGTGTTATCTGTGATGTGTCTTTTGCCGTTCTATTAAAATGTGTTAATATTCAATGTGATGTGGGATCCTGGAATAAAGGACATTAGTTGAAAAGTTCACCAACTTTTGAATGAAGTCTGTAATTTAGTTAATAGTACTCTACTCGTGTTGATTTCTAGATTTGGACAAATGTACTGTGGTTGAATAAGGTGCTAACACAAGGGATATCTTGGATTAAAAACTGGTGCTAACTTAATGCCAGCTGAATTAAATCAGCACTGAGCATAGATGTTCCACCTGAGGAAAGTTGCCAGTGTAGAGACATAGAGAAGTTGGCGTTGGGGTGTTGAGGCATCTCCGACGTGTTGCTGTTTGAGCCTTTGGTTCTCCTGGAGAAACTCTGGTCCTTACATCGAGCATTGCTTCCTGCCTCCAGAAGGGAAGACATGTGTCACTTAATCTCCAGGATGAACTCGTCATGCTGGCTTCCTGGCATGTACTCGACTGTGCTTATCGTCAGAGGAACTCGGGGCCTCTGTGTCTCTGAGGATGGCTGTGGTACTTTTCAGGACAACCCTGATCTTTGTTTTGAGCGTGACTTCTTGGCTCCAGCGTAGAACCCTCAACCTACCAGCACAGCTCCTTCACTCTGCTGGCATAGACTTTCTAGCTTCCACTGCTGACCTTTGGGCCTTCCCAGCATGGATCCGTAAAAGAGACTGGCATGGCGTGAATCCCTCTTGTGGGCTCTAGACCTCCAGTTGGACTTGTGGGAGGCAGTGTCATGAGCTCTGAGTCTTTATCTGGACTTACACAGACATTGCTGTGGGATTCAGGCCCTTGAATATTCTGTGTCTTTGGTGTTGTGGGTAGATTTCCTGCAGTTTCTTTTGTTAACTCTGGGTGACCATCACAAAATAATATTATGAATTCCATGTCCTGATTCTAATTGTTCTTCTTATAACCCCTGACTAGAACGGGGGGAGTCTGTGCCATCTCTGCTACTTATCATTTCTGTAAGTTTGACATCATTTAAAAACTGTTTCAAGCTGGCTGTGCTGGGAGGCTACGGCAGGATTGCTGTGACTTTGAGTTTAACCTGGGCTAAATAATCCTAGGCCAGCCTGAGCTACACAGCAAGACTTAATCTCAAAAAACCAAAACCAAAACTGAAGCAAAACCAAAAAACCCAAACAACAACAACCAACAGTATTTTAACATATGGTTAATGGAAATCATGACCGCTTTTTTTTTTTTATCATGAAATGTTTTTTCTTTTTACAATTACTTAAATAAATGGATAGCTTTGACCAAAATGCCTTTATAATCTGCTTTCTATGATGTTAATATGTGTGTGAGCATCCTTCAGATAACAAGGCTTGTTTTCACTCATGTGTATTGTTGAGAAAAGTCTTGCTTGTTTTCTTAGAGTGGTGTGGAGGCCCTTACAAATACCCATAGCTTCCTTCTATTCACTGCACATACTTTAGTCCAAAGATTTCATAATTCTGTCTCCACCCTGGCTATTTCCTAGGGCTTTGAAAGAAAAAGAAAAATATTTTTCACAGGGAAAGAATTGTACTCCTTTCTTGGCATCGCCCTCCTCAACAATCTATATACTTAAACCTTTGTATAAATAAATGACACAGAAACAGATCTCATGGGGAAGGTTCTTTTCTGCTGCTTTTCTGGGGTCCAGTACAACAATTTTGCTCAAATGTTTATGTATTGAGACTGGTTTGCGCTTTAAATAGAACCAAGTAGAGATATATGACCCTAATATGTTGATTTTCCCACATGGCCCTTCTGGGCATTTGAGGAAGGAGATGATGAAAAGTGAAATGGAACAGGAAAACAGGAGATGAAGTCACAGTTTCCCAAAGAAAAATTAAGGCTCTATCTAATGTACAGCTAGTTCCCTGCAAATCCTGTTAAAGTATACAGCCAGATTCCATAGGCCTGAGGGAGGGGCCTGAGAGCCTGCACTTCACCAGCTCTGGGTTTGGCCATGCTGGTGTTCTAGTGTTCCTTGCAGGATCAAGCCCCTGGCGTGGGTACATCTTTTCAGCAATAGTGCAGACACAACTCTCCCTGCAGCCTTCCTCCCTCGCATTCTGATTTGCTCCCACAGGTTACCTCTTGGATCACGGACAGTGCTTTTGGGCCCTTGTCAAAAACCAGGAAGTTTTTACAAAGCTTCCCTCTATATCAGGAGTCATCTTCTCTCCCAATGACATTATTGTAAACAGGAATTTTCAAGCTGGCAGTCAATGAATGCTTTAAAAATTCTCCTTAAGAGTTTAATTTCCAAGACTGCCCAGCCTGTTAGGGATCTTACAAGACTTGTCCAAATGTTTGGTTCTCTGGCTTGAAAACAGTGATTTGGGCGTAAATCACTGACCACACATCGTAATGTTTAACATCATCCCTCCAAATCTGCTGGGGACAAGTAAACAGTGGTTAAGTCCACAGAGCTAGAACAAACTTTGGTAGCTCTAGATACCCATTTTACTCACAAACCATCAAAGCTGGCTTGGTAGTAACCTTCTTAGGTTATTCCCTAGTGTGCCAAGTAAAAAATGCCACAAAGAAATTGCCTAGCATATTAAATCTTCAGTACAGAAAAAAATTTAAAAAACACTATTCAAAAGCTTGTTTGTGCACCATCCAATCAAATGAAATGTCCTATAAACTGGTGTTTGCACAGATTTATGCTGTGTTGGTAAATGATGCTTAAATTCTTTGTATAGTCCAGGCTGGCCTCAAATTTGCAATCTTCCTGCCTCAGCGCCTAAGGGCTGGGATTATTAAAAAGGAAACTGGCGAAATGGAAGAGATGGAGGCAAATATTCATTATTCATTTTTCTCCTCACTGTACATGAGTAACATGAAAACAGTGTGTTACTTTAGAGTCACAGCCAATGTCAATACAAGTTGATTCAGCAAATATTGGTTAAGTACCTTTTTATGGGCGTGTCTAGTGCTAGGTACTAGAAAAAGACTGATAAGACAGGCTCACGATCCCCTCTCCTTAGAGATGTTCACATTCTCCTTGCATAGGTGTTAAGAGTACTGAAGCGGCCCTAGAAAGTGATCAACTGGAGGAGGCAGGTTAGCAGGTGGAGGAAGGGAGCTGATTCTCAAGGATGAGGAGGTAACTTCCAGGGATAGAAGGGCAGGGATTATTCCGTAGCCAGAAAATCTGAAGAGTGGCTAAACAGGCTGCAGTCTAGATGTCTGATGGTGAGAGTCAGGAGGTCATGTCAAGAGACAAGGCTGAGCCAAACACCGCCTGTCACGATAATTAGCAATGATAATTGGAGATGACCCATTAACAGATAGGAAGTCAAAGATGAGTGTTAGGTAGGAACATAACTGTGGTCAGAGTGTGTGGTAGTTCCAACTTTTGCTCCCCAAAAGGATCCCTCATCTTCTTCTCTCACTGGTTACTTTGCCCTCAGACAAGGTGTCTTTTATGCTCTTCAGGTTAATAACCAGCCAGTCCCAGCAAATCCCTCCAAATCTCCCCAGTTTGGGAGGGTCTCGAAGCATGTTATGTATTTTATGGTATGCTTTGTTTCAAACTTAATCTGAATGGTCAAACATATTCCTTGGTAGTCAAGATTAAAGTAGTAGTGACCTCTTGATCAAAGCAAAACGTGAATCTGTTCCAGAAGCTTAGGTGTTCTACTTTTTGAGCTGTGCTCTCTTGAGTACTACAAGAAGGAGGCTAGAGATCAGTAGATGTTGTTATAACTACAGGACAGTCTTTACCTGCTATCAGATCAGCAGGTAAACTAGCATTAAAATCTAAAATGTCCTCAGTTTCTACCACACCTGGGATCCTGGTCTTCTTATACACACTGTTGGAGGAAGAAACACAGACATACCTACTTGATGCCTAAATGGATCACTTCCTGGCTGTGCATGGCCACAGGGACCTTAGATAAAACTGTTCCTGGATAGTTTCCCACCTCTGTCCCCACTTCTGCCTTCCCCTTTGGCTTTCCAAATGTCCAACCCAAACCTCTGAAGCTGCTTCTCACAACTGCCATTCAGATTACAATTAGCCTTAGTTTGGTGTCAGAATCCCAGATGAAGCCTGAGGGTATCTCTTTTCCCTGGGCACAACACTTTTAGGCCAAAGGACACTTCGGTGCTTACTCAGCCACTCACAGTTTATCACTGCCTGACCCAGAAGAGAAACAATCATAGCATGACATATTTGCAAACTAGTAGGTAGTAACAAAATCATCTTACTGTTTGGTCCAGTATCTGCTCTGTGCTTATTTGTGTTTAATATCTGCTCTGTGCTTATTTGAAGACAACTTAGTGTATTAGTCAGAGTTCCCCAGATAAGCAAAGATTGTGTATATACGTGTGTGTGTGTGTGTAAAGAGATTAAAGGAATAAGTGCACATGATTATGGAGGCCGATAAGTGCTAAGATTTGCAGGGTGATTCAATAAACTGATGACCTGGGAGAACCAGGACAGCTGATGGTGTATTTCTAATCTGTCTAAAGGCCAGTAGGTTTGAAATACAAGAATGCATGTTCCAGGTCTCTATTTGAAAGCAGTCAGGCAGGAGCTCTCTTATTTAAAGGGAGGGTCAACCCTTTTTTCTCTTCAGTTCAACTGATTGGACGGAGCCTAACTACATTAGGGAGAGGCATTTGCTTTACCCAATCAATCAGTTTTGATGTTAATCCTCTCTAAAAAAACCTTTCATTTTAAGGACTGGCCTCTATAGGTAGTCCAATTAAATTGACACATAAAATTAACCATACCAATCACACATAGTTGGGCTGGGGATTTAGCTCATCGACATAAGCACCTGCCTGGCAAGCATGAGGTTGTGAGTTCGATCCCCAGTACCAAACAAACAAATAAAAAACAATCACATATAGTTAATGTGATTGGTATGGTTAATTTTTTTTTTTTTTGGAACCAGGTACTAGGCTAAATCCTCAGCCCACATCAACAATATTTGAATGCTATCAAACATCAATGATACATGTAGTACATGCAGTGTATATTTACTTTACATGGATTCAGAGTTCTGCAAACTTTATTATTTCTATCAGCTAAGTTTTTCAGGTGCACAGGTGATTTTCTTTTAGGAGCAATGCATTAATTTAAAACATTTTTAAGTATTATTATTTTAGTTTGTTAGTACACATGCGTTTACATTCCTTGGTGGAATTGGTCCACGTACATAACACATCCTAATTCCTTTCTTCATCCCTGTACCCACTCCATCCATCTCTTGATCATCCCCTTTTTAATATGCAGATACAATTGTTGTCTACCTGTACCTTCATTAATACCTTAATCTTTGATTCTTTCCTTGAAGGATGAAAATTTTAGAAGTACATGTTTCATATTTCTTTTGAGCTTTTTATATTATGCCTTTTCTATCTTGTCTTTCTTGTCTTATACCTTCTTGTTTTTAGAGAATAATATTAAAAACTGTCCTTATCAATATTAGGGGCCCCTAATGGGAAGAGAGAGCTAACTGTAAATTATGTTGAATTAGGGTGGAAGAGAAATAGCTGGAGGGGAATGGCTACAGATCCTCTCCTCTGCAGGAGGGGCAGCCACAGTCCAAACCACTAGCTAAAGTAGAGGTGAACCTCATCAGACCAGGCTAGTCTGGTCTGTGGGGAATGATCTGTGTGCTAAGCAGGCGGGACACAGGACTGGGTTTCTAAGGAGAGTTTGCATGCTCTTGTTTATATTCAACATCTCTATTCAAAGGTCTGTCTACCTTGGGGAAAAGACTGGAACAGACAGGGTTATAGTCAATGGTACCAGAATTCATGGATGGGCCTTGGTTCCCACAGAAAGCTGGAAATGGAATCATAACCGTAAGTTTTGGAAATGGAACCAGAAGAACTGGAAATGGAAGCAGAACAGTAAGAGAGATGGCTCATGTGCAGTGGTTTATGACAGGGAGACTACAATCTCATGTTCCTGTAGACACAGATTCATTCTTATTGCAGATTTTCAGCTCCCACTCAAAAGTAGGGAAGGCTCCATATGCACCATGTGTGTCGTCCTCCATTAATTCAAGGACTAGGCAGAATGAACCCCAATGAGCCCACAGAGCTCAAAGCCCAGGCAGAAAGCTGAGTTCCTTTCTTCCTGTTCTGAAGAACTTTCCTCTCCACAACCTATCTATCCATTGATACCATTGTCTTTCACTTACATTTTTACTTTACCGTTTAAGTAAGAGCAGTTTCGTGTGGACTAGCTCAGGCTAAATCTGATACTAGTCTAGAAAGAAAAGTAAAAGGTGTACAGATGAGGAAATGGAGGTCAGGTAACTCGACCAGTTAGTCCTGTTTTCTCCTCGCTCAAGTCAGGGATTCCTAGATTCTGGGATCAGGGCCAAGAAGCTTCTGGGGATAAAGCTTCTGAAAATCAGTGGCTCTGAATAAAGATATCCATGGCTTTGCCCAGGTCCACACTGGGCCCCAAGTGCCTCATGTGGGCAAGCTCCAGGGTTCCTGCCGCTTTGGTTCCCAGTAGCCTAGGAAGCCACGTATAGCCGGATTCTGGGATGTGCCTACCCTCTCCTGAATGACCCTCCTGAATCGGTGCTGAAAAACCCTTTCCGACCCACTTCTGGAAGGAGACAGTGGATGAGTTATCTCTAGATCTCTTGGGGCCAGGGTTTTGGGGGAACAATCACTTATTTAGGTAAGAAATAGTCTCTTTCTGACCTACATTTTATTCTCTTTCGTGGGAAGATTTAAGGTGTGAAAGGGCACTTTCTTGTATGTCCTTTTAGATAATTTAAGAATTATGTCTCTCTTGTGGGTGCTAGTCTTCCCCTTATAAAGATCCCTCTCAGAAAGTCTTTACTTTTTGTGAGATGTAGAAGTAGCACAGGGGAGTGCTAAAAGGTGATGATTAATTCATTTAAAGCTACAATCAGCACCACAGACAGACCAGAAAGCGCTCTTATTCTCTTTACTCCTAGATTCAGTATCTTTTAAAAACGACAGAGCCTGCATCCCCCTTCTATTCACCAGGACAAGAAGCTGGTTATAAATCTCCTGCAGGGAAAATGTGTCATGAAGATGATCAAAAGCGAGGCGACATTACTGTTTATTTGTTTCCCATTTTATTGAACCCAGTATTTTCACACTGAACTACATCCCTGGAACCCTTTTTAATTTTTAATTTTAAGATAAGATTTCACTAAGTTACCCAAGCTGGGCTCGAACTTGCAATCCTCCTGCTTTAGCTTTCCAAATGATTGGGATTGCAGGTGTGCGCCACCACATCCAGCTTCTTTTCTCTTCCTCTGGCATCTTTCTCATTATCCAAAATGAAAGATTCTGAGATGACAGAAGGATGATTAATCAGTGTGGGCTTTTGTAAAATAACATGTTTATTTTTACTCTCCCAAAGGTGATTATAACTTATTCTGAAGGTACTTTAACTCTTGTTTACTTATATATTTTGCTGATGATGCTGAGTTTTGAAGCTAGGGCCCAGCACTTGCTGAGCACAGATTCTTCCATTGAGCTATGTCCCCGGCCTCCACTGATAATTCTTAATCTGTAGAACTTGGGTGGAGCACAGGATCGATCTCAGGCCAGCTGCTATTCCTGAGGAGAGTCTGTACATCTCTGCAAGGCCTAATCAGCAATGGGGCTTAGAAGCTTTTTGACTATGTTTGAAAGTGCAGCAAACAGGTTTTGACACAAGAGATAAATGTCACACTTCATTCAGATCACTTTGTGTCTTAGGTTGGATGCCCTGAAAGCTGGGGGTGTAGCTCAGCAGCACAGCACCTACTTGCCAAGTGCGAGGCCCATTGTAGGGGGTCAATGCTATAGGGGAGAGAGGTGGGTAAAGCAGGATGGGACAGGAGAAGGAGCTGAGCAAGGCTGTGTTTCCAGCTGAGTTCTGGCTTTGACCTAGGATGGGGCTGGTCCCATCTCTGGGCATGGGTGCAGCCTTTTGCACAGGGAGCAGGCACTCCTCATCAGCTGGGTCCTGGTAAGGTGTATTAAATGGGGATGGTAGAAACTCCAGGAAGAGAGGCTCCTGTACAACCAAGGGCAATCCTCTGGAGAAAGCCACTTGTGAGCCTTCAGTACACCAGGAGGGGTACTGACAGGGTCTGCACACACGCAGGGTGAATAACAAATAGCATGGGCACAGACATAAATATGCCTATATTTATGGCTTCTTGGCATTAAGTTGAGCAGGCATCATTGGGAGACTGACACAAGTTTTCTGGGTCCCAAAGCTTATTCAAATTTGAGGAACCTTTTTTAAGGAAAAGGACACAGAACTGTGAATTCAAAATTAGTTTCATAGCCTATGCAATGGTAGGTCTTAAAACTGAAGTGTGGTTTGCTTATCCAGCTGTGGGTATTTTAGCTCCCTTAAGATAAACTTGTGTTCAGAGTTGAAGTGAAATTGCCCAAGAACATCAGTTAAGGAAGTGGCTGGAGATAGAGCCCTCTGGGTCTGGCTCATAGTCCAGTGTCTTCTCTGTGATAACACCCATCATCCCAGCTACGCAAACTGCAGAGAGGGTCAAGAGATAACAAACCTGCTTTGTGAGGCCCGCCCAAAATACCATGTGGCTGAAAGACATTATGATTAAACGGGTAATTGATCTGTGAAGTGAAACGTTGCCACCTTGAATAATTTGGTCAAGGGGTTATATAATTTTTCTCTGCTGAGTTTTCCACACTGACTTGTTAGGTTTGTACAGTGATTTTTTTTTTTTTTGACCGCATCCCTGGCTTGATTCAAAGTCATAAGCTTCCAAAATTAGAATGAGTAATAAATTGACAAATCTCCCAGGCTTGCAGCTATCTGCCTGAGTATGAAAGCAGCAAATGGAGGTTTTATCATAGAAAACAAGAGTTTCCTCCTTATCTAGCAGAATGCATAGTTGATGCACAATAATCATTCTTAAGCAGCAAGCTGAAAAGATAAGAGAAGAAAGGGGGTCTCCTGAATTTATGGTGCAGGGAAGTTATAGACTGGGTTCCTAAAAACATTCTGTACAAAAATTGTCAAATGACACAGCTAACTCTAAGTCCTGGATGCTACAGTTTGTACTCAGTGAGTTTCCTGTCATCCCATTTTCCTCAGCAATAGGTCGGAGAGGGTCTTTGGAACTGGAACATCAGTGGATGCCATTATATGGGGTTTCATTGATGCTTCTGCCTTCTTTTTCTGCACAGTGAGCAGCTGTGTGGAACTGTGAGACAGCAGCCCGCTGAAAGAGCCACACAGCTTGTTGAAAAGGCTCTTGCGTTGGAAAGTTCTTCACTCTGTTGAAGATAGAATCCAAAACTGCTGAGCTTCAGGATCAGAACTAGCACATCAAGAATGGAGCGATTCAGGGTGTCTTGGGAAATATTCTGGTGGAGATCAGCAAACCCTTCCAGTAGCGGAGATGCATGACTCCTACCTCCTTCACTGGTGGGAGCCCAAGAATTTTTCTTACTTTGAACTGTTATCTGCCTCCTTTTTACTTCCACCACTCAGTTTCTACCCACAGAGACTCATTTTGTAAGCTCAGAAAGTAAGACTCAAGATCATTACACTTGCAGTGATGTTTTAGGTCTGCCCTTCTCTCTACAGGCATTTTCACTTACCTTCCTAGCACCTAATAGCATCCAGCATGTGGTGCTACTTGAGAAATGTTTATTGGACGAGCAAATTAGTGAATGAATGGAATCCATTTCTTCTTCTATCCTGCAGTTTTTTAAATACTGAAAGATAGTTATTGTCTGGTGTGGTGGTGCACGCCTATAAGATAGTTATTGTCTGGTGTGGTGGTGCACGCCTATAAGATAGTTATTGTCTGGTGTGGTGGTGCACGCCTATAAGCCCAGCACTCAAGAGGCTGAGGCAGGAGGGTCATCACAAATTCAAGTTTGAGGCTGGCCTAGACTACATAGTGAGTTCAAGCCTGGTCTGAAGTATAGAGTGAGACCTTGCCCCCCTGCCAAAAAAAAGCAATAAAGAAAGAAAGAAAAGAGAAAGAAAAAGGAAACAAAAGAAAGATAGTTGCTAGGCTCTGTCTTCCATTTCCCATCTTGCCTTTTTCTCTAACAAGCTAGTTACCCTCCAATAAACACTTGCATTTCCAGATCCACCCGACTTTGTGAACCTCCTTCCCTTTAATATTCCAATGAAGCTGTGGCTTTTACTTATTGAGAACACTGCAGAAAAGGCCTCAGCTCTGTGGAGTAAAGTGCGATTGTCTCCTGGACACTGTGTGCCTTTTCCTCAGGCACAGAGAGTCTCTGGAGTGAGAATTCCTGCTCAGTTGCAGCAGTGTGCTGTGTCGCTGGATTTGGAGGAAAACATCTGAATTTGCATCTGGATTCTGCCGCTTACAACCATACTCTTGAGTAAATTACTGATTCTTTCTGCATTCAACACCTGAAAATTGGAAAAAATTTTGTAAATTGTGAAGGTGAAATAAAATACTATACGTAATTTCTTGCCTGTGCATAGTAGACAATAGAAGGAACTATAGTTATTTTTTATGATCTTTAGGGGGAGTAATATCATGTGAGGCAGGCCAGGAATTTAGCTCAGCGACACAGTGTCTGGCAAGCACAAGGTCCTGCATTCGATTCCTGGTACCTCCCACAATATGTGTGTGTATATATATATATATATATATATATATATATATATATATTAGTGTGTGTGTATGTGTATACATATATATATACATATATACATTTGTGTGTATGTATATATGTACAAATATATACATACACACAAATATAATGTGAGACAGATACATGCCAGATTCAGGCTTAGACTACATGATAGTTAAAGTGTGCTAATAAATACAAGACTCTCAGAGCTTTGGATGTGAAAAATATATTGTTAACCATGCATGGTGTCTCATGCCTGTAATCCCAGCACTCAAGAGGCTGAGGTAGGAGGATCATTGCAAGTTTGAGACCAGCCTGGGCTGCAAAGTGGGCTCAGGGCCAGCCTGAACTGCATAGCAAGACTCTGTCTCAAAAAAAAATCCAAAAATAAATAAATAAATAAAAGAAAAAAATTTTTTTCTGTGTTCAAAAAGCAATGTCTACAGCAATTATAAGATTACTTAAAATGGGATGGTAATAGTCTTTGAGGATTCTGAGTTTTTAAACTATAGTCTGTACAGGGTAGCTGAGCTAAGGTTCATGCACAATGACATATAGGCAGGACAACGTGTAAGTGATACATACCTGGTGGGTTTTGCTGCTCATATAAATGACAGATTAAGTCACAGAACCATTTAATATAATTTCCAGTGGACTGGAAGTGCTGGACATGACACAGTACTTATAGCATCATGAGAACTATTGGAAGAGCAGAAATACAATTGCACAGAAATACAATAGGAGAAAGCAGAAGCCTACTGCCTGGAACCAATTTTCTCTTCATCCTTTACACTTGAGCAATTAGGCTCCAATATAAGCTTACAGAGCTCCTCTAATGCTTGCAGAAAGCATCCCATGTTGGCATATGAACTTTGTCTCCCAGCACATTGACCAGGAAGAATTGCTCCGGGCTTCAGATTGCAGCAAGACAGTAGTTATTTTTTAATGCCTCAAGTCCTCTGCTCCAAGGTCTCAGAGCTCAGCCACCTAAGAGAGGCTTGGGGATTACTCCTCTTGTATTTATGTGACTGGCCTGACCATTTAGCATGAATAGAAATTATAATTTATGGCACGCTACTAGCATCTCTTAGCCTGTTTTGGCTTTCATACAGTAAGATCAGTTTGCCTTGCCTTGCCTTTTATTTTTCTAAGAAGTATGAAGGGATTGATTAGCCAGAATTTTAAAAATACACACTCGAAGAAATAGAATTCCAGCCCTCGAGGGAGGTAGAGTATGGCATGGGGATGTATTTTTCTTTGGTGACAGAATCTGCAGGATTTGTGAGTCTATAGGAAATCTGGGCTTGGTTTAGAGGAGGGGAACACTGACCCAGAAATAGGTAGAAAGAAAATGGCTCATTTCACAGGAAGACCATCTCTTTGAAAGGTCTCTCAAGTCCTGGAGAGGGGAAGTAGGGTGGAGAGGGCCATGTGGGTGTCCTTCTTACTTACCACTTTGTATATGAAGCTACTCTCTTCCTGGCCTTGCGGGGATGAAAATGAGGTCCAGGAAAGGCAGGCAGGGATGGAGAAGGGATGGGTATGGATGTGGGTTGATGGTGTGGTGAAGCCCGTAAGGCAAGGAGACAGGGTTTTTCAAGTTCCTGGGATTTTAGAATTTTGTTAATTTAAAATATGCTTTTCCCAAGCCAGACTTGGTGGCACATACCTGTAATCCTGGCACTAGAGAGGCTGAGGCAGGAGAATCGTTGTGAGTTTGAGACCATCCTGGGTTACAAAGTGATCTCAAGGCCAACATAGCCAGAACTTGTCTCAAAAAGACAAATAAATAAATAAATATTAAATTAAATAAAAATATGGTTTTCTAGCCTGGGCTGAATTCATAGTGAGACCCTGTATAAAAAAATAAAATAAATTTTTTTAAAAAGAAAGAAAGACAGGATCCAAGATGGCCGACTGAGTGGTGGCACGATAGAGCCTGTCTGAAAAAAAACCAACTCAGATGCTGGAATCTGACAACATGGAGAAAGCCAGACAAAAGGAGAGGAATTCTCACGACCCAGGAAGAAACTAAGGAAAAAGAAAAAGAAAAAAAAAAAGAAAGAAAGAAGAAGAAGCGGGGACAGAGGGCTGGAGCTGGGCAAGCTCCAGTAGCTGTACCGGGCGCATCTAGAGTCAGGCGACTCACGATCAAGCTGAGATCCGGCCCTGCTGAGAGCAGGGGTTGGTGAGCTCCAGATCCTCGGCTGGAGGAGGCGCCGCAGCAGGGAGTGGAAACAGCCAGTCGAGCTGCGTGAACTTTGGTGAGTGACAGGAACTGGATTCCCCAGAGCAAGAGGACCGGCTAGAGGACATTTTGGAGTTGGGCAGGGCCGGTTTGAATCAAAACCTGAGGCAGCGTCGGTTGACGGCCCCTGGTCCAAAGCAGATTGGTGGGATCTGCTTGGGCTGGACCAGTCCCCTGGTTGAAACCCAATAGCTGGCGACAAGGCTGTTCTGAGCCAGTGGCATCCCCAGGGAACACACAAACTTGCTGAAGCATCCACTGGTTGACTGACATAGGGAGAGGGGCCGGCTCACAGTGTGCAGCAGACTGTGGGGGCAGCACTTCCCTAGCAAGTGTGCCACAGAAAAAACTGTAAGCAATACCAAAGGCCCGCAGACCTCTACCACCCACCCATCTGAAGGGGGCCGGAAACATGACAAGACAGAGAAACAGCAAAAGTCCTCCAACTGCCAAACCAGGGAAAGTGAGTCCAGTAGAGGTAAATGCAGGGGAAGTTGAGGCCAACAAACCTGTAATATCAGAAACAGCCTCATTGGAAATGAAGAAATACTTTCGTGACCTCATTGAATTTAAATCTGAAATTCTAACTCAGGTGAAGCAGGATATAAGAAGATTAATAAAAGAAATGCTGGTTAATCCTCAAGTAGACACAAATGAAAGAATGGAGGAACCAAGAGAAAGGAGAGAAGCCTTTGATGAAGAATATAAACAATCCAAATGAAAACAGAATATAAACAATCCAAATGAAATGGATCCAAAGAGAATACCAGGAAATTAAAAACTCCATTGAAAGCTGGCAAAACCTTTTAACAGAAACTAAAGACAAACTTTCAAAACTTGAAGATAGATTTGCAATGTATGATCATGAAAGGAAGGATCTCTTAAAAATAACAAAGAACCAGGAAGCAATGGTACAAAGGCTAGAAGATGACAAGAGGATTTATAACCTAAGAA